>PVIU01028354.1:0-19086 GCA_004026605.1 Ondatra zibethicus | reverse complement strand
GCTATTAGAAACAGAAATCTACAATGGGGCCTCTTCCTCCCTTTGCTTTTCTCATTTGCTTTCTTGTAAAATACCACAAAGAGATTTTTAAACTATATATTGTTGGACTCATAGGTTAGTTCACAGTGTCCCACTTATAGAAAGCCCTCATGTCAAAGTAGGCTTTAAATCAGACAAGTACTATTTCTTAATGCCACTCAGTGTGTTATGTTACTGAGCAATTGGTGCTATAATCATGTGTGCATCCTCCTTACAAGACATACATAAGCTGAGAAAGTTAAATATGTTTCCTGAAAGAAACATTTGAATACTAAATAGTGTACTGTACAGCAAATACATATATAGCTACTTTGGGGAGGGAGCATGTTTATTGGCTTGCCTATGTATAACAGAATGCAAAATTTAAAGTTTTCCAAAGTGAATATATATGTACACACACACACACACACACACACACACACACACATATATATATATATATACATATATAAAACAAAGACATTCCCAAATCATGAATTCTATAGAAAATAATAATTTCATCAAAAACATTTTGGAAATTCTGATACAAAATAGTGAAACTGATGTATTTTGTACATTACTAACTGCTGAGAGTGTATGGTATACAAACATATGGGAGCCAAGATTTATTTTGGGGATTCATTCAAAGGCTTTTCTCATTGTATTATCTGCCTAAAATTTCTTGTCCATCTGAGAGTTTGATTGCCATGTGCAGACAGATGACTTCACGTTACTTTTAGCTTAGTGCTCTTTTAAAATATGACATTTTTACATGTGACTTTTTCCATAAGAAATAAATTTCACATACAAAAAGGAGGACTTCTCAGGTTTCTCTTCCAAACCTGAGAACGGTGACACTGGTCAGTGTCCATTCACTCAAGCTGAAAATGCAGCACACGCATTCCCAGGCTCTGCTGTTGTTTTCTCCACGAGTCTCCTGGATCTTCCCTTCTCTGCACCCTGAGCACCTTAGCTGGACCCCTTTGTGCTAATTCTTTTTTGTTTGCCCCAGTTCCCCTTCTGATCTGCTCTCCACCATCCACAGAAGCAGATTTTTGTTTAAAGATATTTTTATTTTTTTATTTATATATGTGTCCGTGTGAGTGTATGGCACATGTGTGCAGGTACCCACAGAGGTCATAAGAAGGTGTCTGATTCCATGGAGCTGGAGTTAAAGGCACTTATGAGCCATAGACGTGAGTTCTGGGAATCAAACTCAAGTCTTCCTGAAGAACAGAAAGTGCTCTTAGCCATTGAGGCATCTCTCCAGCTCAAAAGGTGATTATAAAGGTAGGTACAAATCAGCTTACAATGTTCTTTTACTGTGAACATGGGAAAACAGATGGGTAGCTCTTTTGTTATTAAAAAACCATAAATCTTCCATTAACTTTTCAAGTCTGTACATAATTCTTAGGTTCCTTCTTTTCCTTCCTTTCTCTTTTCATCCTAGTGCTAAGAATTGTATCAACTACTACCACTGCTTTCCCGCTTTGGAATCTCTAGGCCTTTGTCATCTTGTGCCAGTCTCTACTAAAGTAAGGAACTGTGCAAAGACTGCTGTGCCCATTGCTTAGGACTTACCTTGCCTGGGACCTTTCCTCGATATGATTACCTAAGATGCAATGAGGCTGCCGAAAGACAGTTATACTCAGCATTAAGCATTAAGAAGTTAATACCTAATAGGCCATCCTTTTGCCTACTATAGAAAGAGACATTGTAAATCAAGTCCTTCAAAATTATCTCCTACCCTGCTTTTTTGTCCCTTCCCTTACTTGGCATGATCCCGAGGGAAATAGCAATTCCATGGTGATGACTCAGTCATGACCTTCTTTTGGATCTGTATCTTTCCCCCTAATGTTGGCTGCATAGGTTTACACTCAGTAGTAAATAAGCATTTCGTGGAGGGGTAGCTGCATTTCTGCCATTAGGATCCAGGCTAAACCTTCTGTCCTTTATCAGTTTTTGATGTCCACCAAATTCTTTCCTATCTAAAGACCTTGAAACTTCTCCTTTCCTTTGAGATAATTTCAAATATTTACATGGAAGCAAGCTGTGTGGAATCCTGGCTGCATTGATCCTGGTTGTTCTAAAGTAAGATATATATTTCCATCGCCCACCCAGGAGCTCAAACCAGGCAACTCAAGGAGCATGAAAGGCCAGACGATGGAAAGGAGTACTCTGTGGGAGGCTCGCCTCTGGACATGCCATGGCTTTTGCACACATGACCCACAGCAGCTATGGTTACCTTCACAAACCTATATAAAATCAAGTCAGTTTCAGCAAGAAGAAGGGGGAACTCCCAAGGTCCCAACCGTAGCTTTCTGGCTTTCTTTCTTCTTCTTTTTTTTAAATATTTTTAAAAATTAATTCTTTGGGAATTTCACATCATGTACCCCAATTCCACTCATTCCAAGTCTGTCCTCCACCATTGTAGCCCCCCCCAAAAAAAAGGAAAAAAAAAAGAATGATTTAAAAAAAATAAGAGGTACAGGGGAGTAATGGCTGAGCGAGTGAGCCAGAGCCAGAGACCGCTGAGGGCTCTGACATGAATCTGGTACCTTCAAGGGAGTAGACCTAAGCCAGGACCCCTGTGGGTCTGGGTTTGAGTCTAGGACCTCCAAGGAACTAGGCCTAAGATAGGACCTGTGCCAGTCTGGGCGTGAGTCTGGGACCTCCAAGGGAGTAGGCAGGAACAAGAGATCGCTGCGGGTCAAGGCTTGAGTCTGGGACCTCAGAGGGAGAAGGCCTGAACCAGGACCTCCGTTGTCCTGGGATATCAAAGGAAATAGGCAGGAACCAGACACGTCTGCAGGTCCAAGCATGAGTCTGGGACCTCTGAGCGAGTAAGCCTGAGCCAAGTCTTTCACAAGTCTAGGTGCACCAGAGCCTAGGAACTCCGAGGGAGTAGACTGGAGCCAGAGCCTTTGCAGGACCAACTCCAAGCCAGGGACCTCTGCAGGAGTGGATCCAGACCAGGATATACAGAAACAGGTTTGAGCCAACAAGCTAGGCTAGAGCAGGCCTGAGATAGCAAACTCCAAGGGAGCAGAGCAAAGCCTGGGACTACTGACCAATCTCCAGGAACACTGAGTGACCAACGCGGTAACTAGAACCATGACACTGACTGTACTGCGAGGAACAACCATCTGAGCCTTGGATTACTGGTACCTAGAAGATTAATTAACAGAATTACAGACAGCCCCAACCATATCTGTTAGAGGAAAAGATGAATAGAAAAGGTAAGAACACACACAACACTACAAAGAGCAACATGACACCAGTAAAACCAAAAGACCCTACAAAAACAAGACTTAACAACCAATATGGATTAGGCAGAAGAAAATAACCTAAAAAATAACTTCAGGAGAATGTTTGAAATTCTCAAAGAGGAAATGAGAAATGCCCTCAAAGAAATGGAGGAAAAGACAAAAAATTGGAAGACATCAGCATATCACATAAAGAAATACAAGAAAAAGGAATCAAACATCTGAAAGAAACTATACAAGACTTGAAAAGTGAAATAGAGACAATTAAAAAGCATAAGCTGAGGGAATTATAGAAACATAAATAATGAGAAAACAATTGGGAACCACAAACACAAGCATGAACAGCAGAATACAAGAGATGGAAGAGAGAATCTCAAATGCTGATGACACAATATGAGGAAATAGACTCATCAGTCAAAGAAAAACATTAAATCTAACAAAAGCTTAACCCAAAATATCCAGGAAATATGGGACACCATGAAAAGGCCAAACCTAAAAATAATAGGTATAGAAGAAGGAGAAGAAGTTTAACTCAAAAGCACAGAAAGTATATTTAACAAAATCATAGAAGAAAACTTTCCCAACCTAAAGAAAGATATGCCTATAAAGATACAAGAAGCTTACAGAGCACAAAATAGACTGAACCAAAAAAAGTCCCCTTGCCACATAATAATCAAAACACTAAACATACAGAGTAAAGAAAGAATATTAAGAGCTGAAAAGGGAAAAGGCCAAGTAACATATAAAGGCAGACCTATCAGAATTACACCTGACTTCTCTTGGAGACAATGAAAGCCAGAAGGTCGTGGTCAAGCATTATGCAGACATTAAGAGACCATGGATGCCAGCCCAGACTACTATGCTCAGCAAAACTTTCAATCACCATAGAAAGATAAAACAAGATATTCCATGACAAAACCAGATTTAACCAATACCTAGCCACAAACCCAGCCCTACAGAAAATACTAGAAGGAAAACGCCAACCCAAGGAAGTTGGCTACACCAACAAAAAACACAGAGAATCAATGGTCTCATAGCAGCAAATCCCAAAGAAGGGAAAAACCACACAAATTAACGTCACCAACAACGAAAACTAAATTAACAGGAGATAACAATCACTGGTCATAATATCCCCCAATGTAAATGGACTCAACTCACCTATAAAAAGGCATAGGCTAACAGATTGGATATAAAACAGAATCCATCCTTCTTCTGCATTCAAGAAACACATCTCAACCTCAAAGACAGACATCGTCTCAGAGTAAAGGGTTGGGAAAAAATATTCCAATCAAATGGACCTAAGAAACAAGCAGGTGTAGCTATTCTAACATTTAACAAAATAGACTTCAAACTAAAGTCAATCAAAAGAGACAAAGCAGGACATTTCATATTAGTCACAGGAAAAAACAAGAGGAAATCTCAATACTGAGTATCTATGCCCCAAATACAAGGGTACCCTCATATGTAAAAGTGTATCATGAAGGCCTTCTTGGGGTTTATGTCCTGCCCAGTCCCCCAGCCATTTAGTCCCAGAGAAAAATCATACAGAGAGTATGCATTAGGTTACAAACTGATTGGCCCATTAGCTCAGGCCTCCCATTAGCTCCTGTAGCTTATATTAACCCATTGTCCCTATCTATGTTAGCCACATGGCTCAATACCTTTATCAGCGGGGCAGGTCACATCCTGCTTCTTTGGTGGTCCAGGTCGAGAGAGCTTCCTGCTTCCCAGAATTCTCCTATTCTCCTTGCTCCGCCTCTACTTCCTGTCTGGTTGTCCCACCCATACATCATGGCTAATGGTCAATCAGCATTTATTTAAATCATGATTGACAGAATATGGACAATTCTTCCACACCATAAAAGGAATACTTCTAAAGCTTAAATCATACATTAAACCCCACACACTAATAGTGAGAGACTTCAACACTCCCCCCCATCACTGGATAGGTCAGTCAGACAAAAAATGAACAGAGAAAAAAGGGAACTAACAGATGTTATGACACATGGACTTAACAGACATCTATAGAATATTCCATCCAAACAGAAAAGAATATACCTTCTTCTCAGCACCACATGGAACCTTCTCAAAAATTGACCACATACTCTGTAACAAACAAACCTCAACAAATACAAAAAAATCTAGAATGTCAACAGTCAAAAAGCCCTGTCCTGAGGTTGTCTTGTAGATAACTCTGTGATCTGATGGCAATGGTGGTTCTTGGAGGACTGCCTTCTAAATACACAATTTCTTCCAATGCACATAAGTTACACTTTAAATTAAAGATGAAGGGCTAGATAGAAGGAGTAGGGATTAAGAGGACTGCTTGCTCTTCCAGAAAAACCAACTTCAATTCCCAGCACTCACATGATACTCCACTCCAGTTCCAGGAGATTCAGAGCCATCTTATGACCTCGAAGGTACCAGGCACCTATACAGTTGTGTCCTGAGATTCATCCCTACATATATTTTTAAAAGGTAATTTCAAAAAAAAAGACACATTTTGGGCCACAGATGTAAAACAGTTTAGATAGGATTTGCTTAGGATGGCTAAAATATTGGGTTTGATCCCTATGACATCATAAACCAGTGTGGTGTCACAGGATCATGATACAGGCATTAAAGAGGCAATAAAAGATGATAAGGAGTTCAAGATAGCCTCTGCTACAGAGCAAGTTTAATACCAACCTAAAATACATGAGACCCTATTTACAAAAAAAAAATGAAATAAAAACAGGATCATAGACTGGGTGGTGGTGACACAAGACTTTAATCCTGGCACTCAGGAGGCAGAAGCAGTCAGATCTCTGTGAGTTCGAGGACAATCTGTTCTAAAAATTGAGTTCCAGAATAGCCAAGGCTGTTATACAAAGAAAGCCTATCTTGAAAAACTACACACTCACTCAAACTAAACCAAAACAAACAAAAATAGGATCATAAGCAGGGAGTGAAGAGATACACATATAATCCCAGCCACTCAGGAAACTGAGGCAGACTGCCTCAAATTTAAAGCCAGCACTGGCTACATAGTACCATGTCAGCCAAAGAGGAATTACAGAAAAGGCCCTCCCTGTCTCAAAACAACCAAAAGCTCATTTAACAATGTCATTTTATTTCCAGCATAGAAAACATATATTGCAATGATTGGGGAAGAGGGGGTTAGCACCAGTAGAACTGATCAAGGTGGCCTTCTTTTCTCCCTAGTGCAGAGCCCTCTGCCTTGGCTTCTGAGAGGCGCCTCATCCCATGCTGCAGATGGGTGAGACATCCAGGTGACCCCCATGCTAACAAATCTGGGGTCACCTTGTCAGCCCACCAACTGAATTCTATTCAGGAGTAATAAGATTCCCCAAAGCTTGGCTTGCTGGGCTCTGCCAACCATCTAGCATCCAGAGAGGACCACCCAGTGTTCTCAGCAGCATCACCCTGTATCATTCTCTTAGGTCTGGCCACCAGGATGCTCCTGCAGAGGAGGTTAGATCTTCTACTTGCTTCTTCAACTAACTTTGTGCTGCTTCCTCTTTTCCCTTCACCTTGTTTTATTGTTTGCTTTTGTTTTGTTTTTTCTTTCTTTCTTTTTTTTTTTTTTTTTTTTTTTTTTTTGTAGACCGGGTTCTGCGGGTAGCCCAGGAATCCTGGAACAACAAGTGGCTACAATTGTAGTTGAAGCTGACCTCACAGAGATCCACCTGCCTCTGCCTCCCAAGTGCCTGGATTAAAGGTCTACGCCATCTCCAGGCTGACCTTGTGCTTCTATACCACTATTTTGACTTAAGTGTGTGCAGATGCATTCACACATTATATGCTTATACTGTGTACGTGTGCATCAGTGTCCTTATACACATACACTTGCAAGCTAAAGTTATGTGTGTGTGGCACAGCTGTTCAGTGTCAAATGCCAACTCACGGGTGCTGTACACCTTGTGTTTTAACTCAGGCTTTCTCAAGGCCAGTGAGGTTGAGATGCCTCTGCCTCAAAGGGTGGCACCCACCTACAATCCTGGCCCTTGGAAGGCAGAAGCAGGCAGATCTCTGTGAGTTCAAGGCCAGCCTGGTCTACACAGGAAGGGCTCATAGAGGCAATGTTTCGTAGAGGGCTGTTGGGTGGGTCCCATTCCCTTGAGGCTGGTCTGCACAGGCAGCAGGCTTCACACCCAGTCGTCTCTGGGCCCACTAGCACTCATGGGCTTGATTGCCCTCGTAGCCATCCATGCACCTTTCACAAACCCCAGCAAATGGCTGTGGTGAGCTGGGTCTAGTCAAGGGTCATAGCATACAGCTTCTTCAGGCTGAGTTTGGAAAACGCCAACCCTAGCTGCTGGTACAGCCTGAGCCGGACAGGCCTTAGCAGCCAGGATGTGGGCCAGAGTCTTCTGAGGCTTTGGGGAGCCTGCCCTGGCTCTGGGAGGAAGTGGGAGCCAGGCCCCCTTTTCCTTTGCTTTAGGGGGAGCAGGCCAGGGTACTAGGGGACTTTAAACTGCTCTCAGGTCTCTTAGCTGAGGGGTCACAGAGCCTTTGGGGAGGATATATGATGAGGGTTGCCTCCCTCCCACCTCGTCATGAAATATTAAGCCCAGCCTCCTAACTCCAGCTAGTGCTATTAGGCCTAAAGGTCCCATTTCCTTTGGGGACAAATGATAATTTCTGGAAAGGAAGGTGACTCAGGCCTCCTATGGTAGGCTTTGCTATGTCTGAGATGCCCAGAGCCTGTCCCTGCCTCCAAACTACAGAGAGAAGGCAGGCGAACAGGGCATGGATGACTTCCTCTCCTCTCTTCAGCAACTCCCTCACTTAACCCCTCCCTCCAGCTGGCCCCAGACCAAGGCTCAAGGCTTCTCCCACTAGTCTTCCAGCATGCTCTCTCGGGGCTTCCAGTCTCTTGACCATCTCCCTTGCACATCCGGTCACTGAGATGTAATCCATGTTGGAGAGATGTCACCTTGTGGGAGAGATGTACCGAGTGCTGCCCCCTCTCCAGTGGATGGGAAAGGCTCATTGCTTACTTCCCTCATCCTGGGTGAAGGACACAGCTGGCCCCTCTTAGCATGTTCATATGGGGTGTACATACATGCCACATGAGACAGAATTCCTACACACATTAGCATGTAAGACCATGTTCTTTGGGAAGGATGTGGGTGGAGGCCAGAATGCAGAGTCCTAAAGTGCCACTCCTTGAGGTGAGACAAGGACACCAAGGAATGAAGCATGTCCTAGAAAAGTGATCCAGAGACAAGGGTTGAAGAGCAACTGACATCTCCAAGCTTTGCTGTCAACGGAGCCACTTCAGCTTTGGTGTGGGGCATGTGGGCACAGTCATGGGGGAGGTTCCTGACCACGCTGACCCCAGCTGGTTCCACTCCTAGGCAGGGATACCACAGCTCCATGGAGATAAGCCTGGAGTATTTCCCTCCCTAGTCCTTCGGGGGCAGCTTCTGGCACCCAGCTCAGACTATTAAACAGAAACAAAAAAACAACCCAGTTCAAGGACAACAAATACAGAGAAACCCTGTTTGCCTTTTGGCTAATCTGCAGCCCTGTTCACCCGTGCAGCTGGACTCTGCATGTGCAGGCATGTACTTCTGTGTGCGCTTGCATGTGCTCTTGTGTGGATTAGCTAAGGCCAGGCTAAGAACTCCAGGAGACAGGTGGTTAGGCCCTGGAGGCAGCACAAAAGCCCCAGTGTTGAATATTCTGGAGACACTGAAGCCAGAACTGATGCTGGGGAAATCCCTGTGGGCAGAGATGGTCGTGGGTCGCTAGGGAAGCCTTGGGACTGGTCAAGGAGAGTGACTCTATCCCTTCCTGACCTTCCTCAATTCTCTGAGTTCCTGCCAGTCTAGAGGACAAACCACTTAGAACTCCCTGAAACCTCTGTACTTGGAAGACATGAGAAAGTCTTGCCACCTTGTGGAGACATGTGGTATTTCTCCCTGAACTTCTGGTCTATCAAAAATAAAAGAGGCAAAAGGGCTTTCTTTCTCAACCTTGGGGCATATAGTGTCAAACATTTGCAAACACTAGGCCATGCACAATGACCCTTTTGGATGGGTGCAATACTTTATTTAAGTGCATCGTAATATACAGTCAATTCAGAGGCACAAGAGCAACTTGCTGTGGGTTACCAGCTGGTAAGAGGAGCAGAAGTCTGAAGCGGCCATTTCCATTCCAGAGAGGGGGTAAAGGCTCCACTGGGAAAGGTGATAGAAGTTACCCCCTTCCACCTTGGGGAATCCTCAACAGTTGTGGCATGCCCTGCAGAAAGGGATAGCCCCAACTTTTCACGCTGCAAAGCCCCAGTGCTCCCTCTGCTTGGCACAAGTAGGACCAGAGGGTTCTTTTAACTCAAGAAGATGCCAGGCTGAGTGTTTTTGTGTGTGTGTGTGTGTGTGTGTGTGTGTGTGTTTGGATGGCTGGTAACTGTCAGCTCCTTGTGCAACGGTGGGCTAGCTAGAGGCCACCACAGGAGCTGGGGCCTATACAGCACTTCCAGGTTGGCAAGGGGTGGAACTAGAAATCCAAGCCCTCACTGGTGAGCGTTGTCTGCTGTGCGTTGGGTGTTAAGGATGGACCCTCAAGAAAATAGAAGTCAAGTTGGGTCAGTGTGGACAGAAGCATGACAAAGGCACAGGCGTCCTGGAATTTCTATCTTAATGACTTTTAACCTATAACAACCACTATGTGGGCCTCAATGAAAGGAGGCAGACAGCTCTCCGGCAATGCCCTGGGAAGAGCAAGCAGTGACGTTCTCAGGACACCCTAGCTAATTAACTGAGCTAATGAACTCTAGAAGAGGTCAGCAGGCATTCACAAAGGGCAACACAGACTCCACTGCTCCTGCCTTACAACTATGTATTTGGACCAGAGTCGGGGGAGAAACAGTGGGTGTCAGAGGAAGAAGGCAGCAGAACAAAGATGAGAAGTTCAAGGACCATCAACGTGATGCCCTTGGTCCTCATTCTGCATCAGAGCACACCCTCTTCACCCACAGACAAGACACTCAGCCTCCTCTCCCCAGTGTTTCATCTTCTCCTCCTCCTCCCAGCTCTAAAGTTCTCTTTCTGGGGATACCGGTACCCAACAACTCTCTCTCAAGGCACCGCAGAAGCCTTCTGATGACTGCTAATGCCAGCCACGCCCTGCTGGCTGTGTCTGTGGGCTTATGTTTGTGTTAGGCAGGGTTGGGGAGGGCACTGTGGTAGGACACACACTTAACAGTCATAGAAATCTATGTGGGCTCCAGACTGGAAGGTGTCCTTTTGCAGCAAGCTCAGCAGTTTCTGGGCTGATGTCCCACAATCCACCAGCTTCCCATTTGACTTCAGCTTCTGCAGTCCGTTCCTTATCTCTGGGTCCTTGGAGGTTTCTCGAGCAAACTGCTGCATGTCTGTGTCCAGGGGACCTAGAGGATGGAAAGTACAAGAGAAGGACAGAGGTTGTAGATCCCCACTGTGTGTGGAGGGTGGAGCCGAGTCAGGTCTGCCCTGAGGTTCCATTATGTTGCCTTTTACATTTTTTTTTCTTTTTTTCAGTTATGTTCTCTCTATGGATTTCTCTCTTAAAATTCAGGCTCCTCCTGCTTTAGCCTCTCCAGTACTGGGATTATTGGTGAGGGCCACCATGCCCAGCTCACAATACCACTGAGTTTTGGAGAGCTAAAGTCTATTAAGCATGGTTTAAAATCAAGATCATCATCTCTGGTCCATGTAACACCTCTTTCCATCTTTCCTACTTGTATACATACATACATGAACCCTGCAGGTTCCGTACTCCTCCTACGTCCAACCAGGGACCATGTGAGACTTCCAGCATGGTCTTAAGCAGGTCCAGGCCATAACTTTGCTTTTCTCCTTTCTTTAACACCTCCTTTAGTCCCGGATGGGGGTTCAGTTGGTAAAGTACTTGCTGTACAAGGATGAGGAACTGAATTCAGATCCCCAGTAAAAAGCTGAGTGTAGGGGATTAGAGAGAGAGATGGCTCCCTGTTAAGAGTACTTGCTGATCTTGCAGATAACCAGGGTGTGAATCTCAGTACCAAGTAGTGGCTCACAACCATCTGTGACTTCAGTTACAGGAGATATAATGCCCTCTTCTGGCTTCTGCAGGCACTGCATGTGATGAACAGAAACACTACAGGCAAAACACCCATAAACACCCTTCATCCCCTACCCCCGTTTCTCTCTCTCAGGACCTGTCACTCTAACAAGTTTTCTCACCCTTACTTGCCTTTCTGGAGAATGTCTTCCACCTGCTAACAAACAGCCCTCAAGGAACTGTGAAGGCTACCACATTTTTAATGGTGGTCAGAGACAGAAAAATCATGGAACCCAGGACTGGAAAAAGAATCACTTTGCTTCATTCCTATGTCCTCTAGTATGCCCCACCCGAGCTGGCCTCTAACTTGCCACCTAGCCAGTGCTGACCTTGAACTCCTGTTCCTACCTCACAAACAGTCTACCACACCCAGTTTCACCTCCTTGAGCACCTCCTGGGAAAGGTTTGCTATCTTCCCAAATAGACCTTTCTGTCTTTGGAAACCTGCTAGAACATTCTTCCGGAGACTGAAGTGAAAACTGGAGAGCTTCTGTTTGCCTTCAGGCTCTGGGGGATTCCTAAAGTTCTCAGTTCCTCCATGATGTCTGAGGCAGCCTCGAGAGAGCTAACTTAGCTCTGGGCCCATCTGAAATCAGCACACACCCCCCGCCCCCAGTTGTGCTCTACGCGTGATCACAACTGTCTGAATGAATCTCGGCTGAGCTCAGAGCAGAACAAGCAATATCACGTGTGTGGAGGGCAAGGACTAGGTAACAGGAGGAGACGCAGCAAGGACCAAGAAGTTAGAAGTGAGTTTGGATCCTGGTCGTGCCTCACTCCAGCATTAGACAGACCGTTTTGTCTCCGTGCCTCCAGGCTCCTGACCTAGTCCAAAGGGGTCCAGACAACTGCCTCTCACCCTTGAGTTCTCACACAGTCCACCACATATTGCTACCCTCTAACCACAGAAATCACAAGCCTAGAAGAAAAGCCCCAGCCCTGTGGCATCTTAAGAGGCTGGTCAGACAAGACAAGGCGTCAGAAGACCACATACCCTGGAATTTTCATGAGAACAGGGGGCCCTATCTTATTCATCCCGGCCCCTCTTTCCCACCCCATCAGTGTTCCAGGACAGTTCAGGGGCTGCTCACCACTCAACAACGCCTGCTTGCTTGTTTTTGAGCATTTATGCGGCCGGCCGCCATGAAGCTTTGCTAGGTGTTGGGCATACATATAGATAATATGTGGCCCTCGAGAGAGAAAAGCAGACAGCTAAACATCTAAAGGTAATGGAGTCTTTTGTTTCTTAACTTTAATGTATTTATGTTTATGTGCATGGGTGTTCTGTTCCACCTGCTAGCCAGGCAACTCCTAACACTGAGTACCTCTGCCCCTGACCAACTTCTCGGAGCCTGTATTTTCCTTGCAAGGAGGAGTCATAACTGAGCGGTGCAATATATTCTTTGGATTCTTTCCTAAGAATACAGACCAGGCTCCCCACCTTGTCCAGGCCCCAGAAAGGTACCAGTCAGGTCGGGAGGCATCAAGGGCAGTACGACCCACCTACCTGGAGCATAGCTTAGCACCCTCACGCCAGGTTCCTCAGCAGCTAGGACCTGGTACAACATGTCTCGGGCAGCTTTCCCGGCGCAGTACAGCGCCCAGCTCTTATAGGGCTGCAGGGCGCACAGAGATGAGATGTTAACCACGGTCTTGCTGAGGCCAGGGCTATCCAGGAAGGCATTCAGGGTGCCCGAGGTCAAGCAGAGCATGGAGGTCAGGTTCAGAGTCCAGTAATTGTTCACCTCAGCTGGGTCGGTCACGTTCAGGAAGCCTTTGGAAACATCTCCAAGAGTGCCTGAGAAAACAGGACCGAATAAATGACACAGCAGAGGGGGCTTTGTTCTCAGTCTTTCACAGTCTCTCCTCATATCTATTTTACCCACCTACCCCAGCTCTGCAGACACCCCTAAGGCAAGCTAAGAATATACCTGAGTGCTCTTCAGAAAAGCAGAGGATCTGTTTAGAGACCTGATGTCTTGACTCACGCTCCCACCAGGAGGCACTGCTCCAGGCGTTAGAGAAAGTTCTACAGGAACTTAGACAACCAGCCTGTCTCTGCTCGGACTCTGGACTTTCAGGGACTACCCAAATGGCGAGAGCCCGCAGCCCCAGCCTGGTCGGTCTGGTCCGCAGTATCACCTGCATTGTTGATGAGCAGCAGGCGCTGCAGCCCCTCGGGCCTGGGGAGCTCGCGCACTGCGCACAATAGCTGCTGCACGCCGGCCTCGGTGCAGAGGTCCGCGGCTGCCCGCACCACTCTCAGGCCTGGATGCTGTGTGCCCAGCTCCTCCTCCAGCGGCCGCAACGCCGAGTCACTGCGTGCGCTCAGGAGCAGCACCGAACCGGGCGACAGCAGCCGGGCCAGCAGCGGGGCCAGAGCGCGGCCAAAGCCCCGGGAGGCCCCAGTCAGAACGCAAACGGTGCGGCCCAGCAAGCCTCCCTCCATGCCTGGAGCTCAGCAGCGCGCGCAGCTACTAAACCGGCGCGGGGCGGGGCCTACCCTTGGCCTTGGGTAGTGGAAGAGCTGGCCCCCACCCACCTGTGTCTGGGTGAAGAGACGGACCAATAGCCAGGGAGGCGTGGCCTGGTATGAATCCCAGTCCCCTCCCTAGCTTGGCCTGGTTCCCCCTTGAGCCACTCCCACAAACTCAGCCCCTTTCTGTAATCACGGGTTCCTGAATCTGCTTCTTCCACCAGGGTGGGTTTGTCTTCATCCATACAGGGCATACCAGGAAAGGACCAGTGACAGCAGTGGATGAAGTCCTTCCTTGACTGTGTAGAGTTTGGGGTCCCCTTGCACCCTGGGTGACAGCAGCTTCCTTTGGAAGAGTATAGCAGCACCCCCAGAAGAAAATGAAGAGGACACTGGAAGAGAAAGGTTGAGTGAGAAGAGCAACAATCTCATAAACAAGATAATGACCCCTCATGTTACAGTAAAAACACACCTTGATTCCTTGGGACCCGAGGACAGCTACCTTAGTCTATAAACCTGTGTCATGTACCACTTTATAATCTCAAATGGAAAAAAAAAATCCCTTAGGAAGGCATAGTGGTACCAGCACTTGGGGATGTCGGAATGTAATGTTCCATTCTCAGTATGAGGTGAGCTAGAGTTGGTTGGAGTGACGGACAACTTTAGGAAGCACTAAGACCCTCTTCCCTGGCTAGTGCTAGTCCCTCTTTGTTTCAGAAAGCTACAAGTGGTTTGCTTGGTCACTTAGCCAGATCAGAATAGGGAAGTCAGCAATCAGAAGGGGCCAGTCTCAAGTCCCAAATTATTTATTGGATGAGGATTTTGTCTAGGCCAATGAGATGGGAGAATTAGGGGGTTGCAAGTCCTATATGCCTATTGGAGAGAGAGCAGGAATGTCTCTTGATAGGTTTTTAAAATCCACTGTCTTGCAGCAAATCAGTACCTTGGCCATTTATGCCTTTCCTCTATGCCAGAGTACCTTTCTGCAGAATTGTATATTTAAAACCACTGAGTTTTCACTAGTCTCTTGAGTTTGTTATTATCTTATTTCCAAAAGGGTTTGAAGGATCTTTCAGACTACATAGTGAATTCAAGGGCTGTCTCCATACAAAACACAGTACAGCAAAAAGAGGGTAGCATGGGGAGATAGCCCAGATAGTGAAGTGTTTGCCTTGCTTAGTTTGAACTCCAGAACCGACATTTAAAACACAAGCTGTGACTGGATGATGGTGGTGCTTTCCTTTAAGCGCTCGGGAGGCAGAGGCAAGTAGATCTCTGAGTTCGAGGCCACCTTGGTCTACAGAGCGAGTTCCAGGACAGCCAGGGCCACACAGAGAAACTATATGTAGTTTCTTTATATATACATGAAGAGAGAGAGAGAGAGAGTTTCTGTCTTGAAAAACCATTCTAAAAAAAGCTAGGTGTGGTGGCGTGTGCTTGTACTCCCAGCATTGTGGAAGCAGTGCAGATCCCTGGGGCTCCCTAGCCAGCCTAGCCTTCTTGGTAAGCTGTTCCATGTCAGTGAAAGAATCTGCCTTTTAAAAATGTTTTAAAAGATGTACACACATAAAGAACTATACACATTGTTCTCTGGCCTACACAACCCTCCCATCCCTACACACATGAACAGGCACATGTGTTAACACAGAGAGAAAGAAAAATAGAAAAAGGAAAGAAAAGTTCCTCATATAAAAGTAAGCATATGGAGACCTGCTTTTATCTTTTAAAAATCTCTTTCAAACATTTTATTTATTTACTATTATTTTTATGTGTATGGGCATTTTGTCTGCGTGTATATGTGTTGACCACACCTGTGAAATGCACAGTGGAGCCAAAAGAGTGTGTCGGGTTCCCCTAAAACTGGAGATACAGTTGTGAGCTGCCTTGTGGGTGCTGAGAGTTGAACCATGGTCCTCTGGAAGAGCAGCAAGGTGCTATACCAGCCTTTCTTTTGGGCCACCAACCAGTTCCCAAATCATGACACAGAGACATCTTATTAGTTATGAATGTTTGGCCTTATCTTAGGCTCATTTCTGGCTAACTCTTATAACTTAACCTGTTTCTCCTCATCGATGTTTTGTCTCAGGGTGTTTTTCCTTTCTTTCCTCTGTGTGTCCTCTGTCTAGCTGACTGGCAGCTGCCTGGCTTCTGGTCCCAGATGTGTCCCTCTTTTTCTCCCTAGTTCTCTTCTTCTTCACTCATTCCCCAGCCTAGAGTCCTCATCCCATTTATTCTTTCTGCCTGCCAGTCCCACCTCTTCTTTTCCTTCCTAGCTATTGGTCATCCAGCTTTTTATTAAACCAATCAGGAGTGCCTTAGGCAGGCAAGGTGAAACAACAACATGTTTACATGATTAAACAAATGCAGCATGAACCAATGTAACACACCTTTACACTGTTAAAATAATATTCCACAACAAAGTGCTCTTAACTGCTCAGCCGACTCTCTTGCCCCCTGTTTACAGTTTTTGAACAATGTAACAGAAGGACAGTGATTAGTGAGGCTGCCTGTAATTCTAGCACTCAGGAAACTGAAACTGGAGAATCAGATTCATGGCCAGCCTCAACTACATATTGAATTCAGGTCAGCCTGAGCTACATTAGGCTCCCCTCCCAAATAAGCCCCATACAATCGCATGTGGGGCTGTTAAGTATAGGCCTACAGGATGTAGTGTTTCTTAACATTTCTTTTTGGAGTTGGAGAGACATCTCAGCTGTGAAGAGCACTGATCGCTCTTCCAGAGGACCAAAGTTTGGTTCCCAGCACCCACATGGTGGCTTATAACTCTAGTTCCATGGGATTCCATGCCCTCTTCTGACCTCCACAGGCATAGACATACACACAGGCAAACACTCATTCACATAAAATACATAAAATTTTAAAAATAAATAGAGTTTATTTTCATTATTTAAAGACTAGACTTATTTTTATGTATATAAGTGTTCTGCCTGTATGTATGTATGTATGTCACATGTGTATGTATATATGTGCACCACATATATATGTATGTATATTATGTGTACCACATGTGTGTATGTGTACCGCATGTGTAGTATATTTGTGCACCACATGTGTGTGTGCCACATGTATATGCATGTATGTGTAACACATCTGTATGTATCTATGTATGTGCACCATATTTGCCTGGCATCTAAGGAGGTCAAAAGAGAGCTCTGATCCCCAGAACTGGAGTTACAGATAGCGGTGAGCTGCCCTGTGGTTACTGATATCTAAACTTGGGTCCTCTGGAAGAGCAGCAAATGGTCTTAACTGATGAGCCATCTCTCCAGGCCCTTTAAGGACTGTGAAACAATCTCCACATGATTCTCACACACAAACAAGCCCAAGAGCTGCTGGGATAGCAACTGGCAGCATAAAGCTTAAAGACTCAGAGGACAATAGTGGAGAATTGACAAAATGTCAGATCCCTGTGCTGGTTGGTTTTGTCAGCTGAACACCAGGTAGAGTCATCTGAGACAAGGAAACCTGGACAGACTGGCCTGTGAGCAAATCTCTGGAGCAATTTCTTGATTGACAGAAGAGAGTGCAACCCACTGTGGCTGGAGCCACTTCTGGGCAGGCAGTTCTGGGTTCTACAAAAAAGCAGGCTAAAGGGGCTGGAGGGATGACTCAATGGTTAAGAGCACTGATTTTCACAGAAGTCCTGAGTTCAATTCCCAGCACCCACATGGTGGCTTATAACCATCTATAATGGGGTTGGATTCCCTCTTTTATTGTGCAGAGATACACGCAGATGGAGTATTCGTATACATAAAATACATTTAAAAATCCTTAAAAAGAAAGACAGAAAGAAAAAGAAAACAGGCTGAGTAAGCCAAGGAAAGCAAGCCAGGAAGAAACATTTCTCTAAGAACCTCTCCTTCAGTTCCTGCCTGCAGGTTCTCTGAGTTCCTGACTTTGCTTCTATCTTAGTCAGTGTTATATTGATGTGAAGAGACACCATGACCACAGCAACTCTTATAAAGGAAAACTTTAAATTAGGACTGGTTGACACAGTTCAGAGGTTTTAGTCCATTAGTGTCATGGCAGGAAGCATGGTTCTGGAGAGGTAGTCAAGAGCTCTACATCTGGATTAGCAGGAAGCAAGAAGAAAGAGACATGGGTCCTGTCTTGAGCATTTGAAAACTCAAAACTCAGCCTGAGAAAGCAAGCTCCACAGGAGCAAGAGCCGATCCAATCCTGGGACATTGGCCAACCAGGATTGAGCCAGTGACCTGGTCCAGAGCAGACCTGAGACAGTGAACTCCACAGGAAAAGGTACAGGGAAGTAACCACTGAGCGAGTGAGCCAGAGACCACTGAGGGTCTGTACATGAATCTGGGACCTTCAAGGGAGTAGACCTAAGCCAGGACTCCTGTAGGTCTGGGCATGAGTCTAGGACCTTCGAGGAACTAGGCCTGAGCCAGGACCTCTGTCAGTCTGGGAATGAATCTGGGACCTCCGAGAGAGTAGGCAGAAACCAGAGATCTCTGTGGGTCCAGGCATGAGTCTGGGACCTCAGAGGGAATAAGCCTGAGCCAGGTCCTATCTGGGTCTGGTAGCACCCAAGCCTGGGAACTCTGAGGGAGTAGACCAGAGCCAGAGACCTTTGCAGGACCAACTCCAAGCCAGGGACCTCTGCAGGAGTGAATCCAGACCAGGGTATACAGAAACAGTTCTGAACCAACAAACTAGGCTAAAGCAGGCCTGAGACAACAAATTCCAAGCGAGCAAAGCAGAGCCCAGGAGCACTGAGCAATCTCCAGGAACACGGAGTGACCAATGAGGTAACTAGAACCGTGGCACTGACTGTACCATGAGGAACAACCATCTGAGCCTTGGATTTACTGGATTCAACAGAATCACAGACAGCCCCAACCACACCTATTAGAGGAAAAGATGAGTAGAAAAGGTAAGAACACACACCACACCAAATAGAGCAACACGACACCAGTAAAACCTAAAGACCCTACAACAGCAAGACTTGAACAACCAAATATAGATGAAGTAAAAGAAAATGACCTAAAAAATAACTTCAGGAGAATATCTGAAACTCTTAAAGAGGAAATGAGAAAATCCCTCAAAGAAATGGAGGAAAAGACAAACAAAAAAATTGGAAGACATCAGCAAATCCCTTAAAGAAAACCAAGAAAAAGCAAACATATGAAAAAAACTACTGAAGACTTGAAAACTGAAATAGAGACAATAAAAAAAAAACACAAGCTGGGGGAATTA
>PVIU01028353.1:0-19095 GCA_004026605.1 Ondatra zibethicus | reverse complement strand
TCCATTCTTCCATTGAGGGGCACCTAGGTTGTTTCCAGGTTCTGGCTATTACAAACAATGCTGCTATGAACATAGTTGCACAAATGCTTTTGTAGTATGATTGGACTTCTCTTGGGTATATTCCCAAGAGTGGAATTGCTGGATCCTGAGGTAGGTTGATTCCCAATTTCCTGAGAAACCGCCACACTGATTTCCAAAGAGGTTGCACAAGTTTGCATTCCCACCAGCAATGGATGAGAGTTCCCCTTACTCCACATCCTCTCCTGCTTTATTTTGTAAAAGGAGACTAACAATGACATCATGCAGCCAAGCAAAGAAAGTCTTCCTAAGTGTTCTAGTGCCAAGTGTTCAGTGCTTACCAAGGAGAAAGGATTCTGTAAGGTTCAAGAAAGTCAATCCTGATATAGGAAGAGCATGACTAGGAGGAATCTATGAAGGCTCAATTACTTAATCAGTCCCTTGTTGATCAAGGTGATAAATAAATCTATCGTCCATAACCTCCTTGATTTTTCTTTATAATACTTGTTCTCTAGTGGAAAGAGTTACAAGTATGTTAAAAGTCAAGAGGGAAAAAAGTTGCTTAAAAACTTTACAGAAACCTATTTATTAGTGTGATTAAAAACTGACTTAAAACAACACCATAAAGAAGATCTGTGACTTTTGTGGTTAAAATATATCATAAAATGTCACATTTCACTTGATATGTGAAATCCAAAGAAATAGTGAAGAAGAGTTAAAGAATCACAGAACATCACGAAGAAAATTAAATCAATAGATATATTTGACCACAAAATCTGTGCAACAAAAAAATTGAATGGCTCTGTAAACATAAAGATATACATGGAAATCCCCAAGTCAAACAGGAGCAAAAAGATGGAAAATATATATAGGACATACTGGAAATATGTAAAAGGATTTTAATTTATAAAAACTGACATATCAAAAAGAAGGAAAAAAAATATAATATTTGGAAAGATAATTATGATAATATTACTTACCAGTTAAAATATGTCAACTCACGAACTCAAGAGGAAGTTTGCACCCAAGCAAAATAAATACAAATAAAACACATGAAGATATATAACCATAAAATACTGAAAAGTAATGAGAAATTAAAAAATTAAAATAAATGGGGCACAATAAATTATCTCCACTCCAAGGAGTCCAAAAAAAGAAACATACTGTTTTTTTCTATGAAGCAATGAATGTACATTGACAATAGACTGAAAATTTTAGAGATCTGATAAATAAATGTCTACAATTGAACCAGTGGGCACAGCTTGCCTGGCAGGTCGATATTGTAGTGCATAGAGTGTGGTACAGGAAAGAGCACTGCTGTGTTTCCTCCTCCAAAAGCCTGCATGATACCTTCCATCACTGTGAAATCTAGGCAGTATGGAGTGCTTTCCCTGTCAATTCAAGAGTGATTTCTCTGTGTTCTGCAACCAGAGTGTGTAATGCTTTCATTATTATGGTCTTACCAGTTATGATGGGCAACCAAGAGCAAAAGCAGTAGATTGTATTGTTTTAGGTGTTTCTGGGGTCTCTCTGACCAATAACTCATAGAGAGGAAATGGCATCTGGCACTAAGATTTGTATTTCATAATCCATGTCTACTGGGAGCAGCATAGCTCACTATATGGAGTACTTCTTTTCAAATTCACTTTTATTTTCTGTATGTGTGTTCTGCTTCATTGTAAGTCTGTGTCCCACATGGGTGCCATGCTGCAGGGTACCAGAAGAGGGCATTGGATTGCGTGGGACTGGACTTTCATTTCAGCCACATAATAGTATTTTCCCTTCCTAAAGGCATTCCCCTAAAATTGGTCATCTTCTATTTTCCCGACTTCCATGCGTATGGTATGCTAAATACACAAAAGTCTTGCAACATGAACCCTCATATAAGAAAGAGCCCATGGCATCTGTCTTCTGGGGCTTGGGTGACTTCTGTTAGTTTCATAGTTTTACCAGTCTCATCAATTTATCTGAAAATTTTAGGACTTTGATTTTCCTTACAGTTGAATAATAAAAATCCCTAGTTTGTGTTCTATATTTTTGTTATCCATTTATAAGTTGCTTGACAGATATCTAAGTTGATTCCATTTCCTGACTATTGCTAATAGAGAAACCGTGAACGTGGATTTTGGGAGTGTCGTTACTGAAGAAAGTTTTACAGTCCTTTGGATTATGCCCAGGATTAGCCATTTGCCCTCTGAGTTAGACCTGAGGTAAGCAGCATAGGAAGGAATTCATGTGTGGCACTGAAAACATAGACAAACTCATGAATAGGTAAGTTATAAGGCCTATGGGAGAACCAACTGACATAGTTCATGTTGGCTTGAATGAGAATTGTCCCCATATACTATATATTAAAATTCTTGATTCACAGTTGTTGAACATATTTGGAAAGGATTAGGAGGTGTTGTCTTGGAGGAAGTGTGTCACAGGGGCCTGGGTTTTGAGGTTTCAAAAGTCATCACCACTCCCAATTAACTTTCTCTCTTCTTTGTGCTTGTAGATCAGATGTAAGCTCTTACTATTACCCCACGCTCTCTACCATGATGGTCATGGACTGACTCTAATCCCCTAATACCATTGATCACTAAACTAAATGCTTTTTTCAGAAGCTGCCTTTGTCATGGTGTTTTGTAGCAATAATAGAAAAGTAACTAAGACATTGTTCTAAATGGTCATGTTGTCAAACTACCTTTTAAATATTAATGCTCATATCCATAGATTTGTGCTGTCCCAACATTGGTCAGAGGAGTTTATTGGATTTGTATTAGTTAATGCAGAGATACATTACTATTCACAGTGCTGAGAACAAACAACTGCGAGTTCTCAGTTATAGCTGAGATATTGATATAAACCGCCTGCTAGTTTCAGGGACTATCTTGGAGGAGTGGACAGAAAGAATGTAAGAGGTGGAGGATAGGGAGGAGTGATGCAAAAAGCTAGGCTCTGGACATGACATGACTGATGCACATATGACCTTACAGAAGGTGAAGTTATCTATACAAGACCTGCTCAAGATCAGGTTTCTAGCATGGAGTGTGGAGAGATTCCTAAGGTCCCACCCCTGACCGAGGGCTTATTGGCAGTTATTGGCTGATTGGGAGATTGAGTTATTTTTCTTTAAGAGTGGGACACTAATAGGTTCCCAATTCCCCAGCAAATGGGTCCATACCCATGATAAAGGCAGCAATATTGGACTTAGTGAGCTATATAAATAAAAATTAAATGAATAAAATATATTACAAAAGGGCATGAAGTTATGAGGGAGATATTATGAGGGAGTTGTAGAGGAATAGAAGAGTGGATATGTTCAAAGCACACTGTATATGTGACAGGCCTAAATTATCCAAAATGTAATAAAAATAAAACTTAAAAATGAATGTCACACTAAAATATACCATTAAAAGTCTACACTTATGGGTAAATTATAGACATCTTTCAGACAAACGGATTCTGAATGAGTTAATTGCTAGATGGACCTTCTGTAGGAATATAGGGGCTTTGATTCAGGTGTAATAAAATATTTTAAACAGAAACAAAATTGCATAAAAATTATACAACAAAGAAACAATGAAAAGATAAATATGTGAAAAGCTGCATAAAATTTAAAAAGGTACCTCATGATGCCTAAAATATACACAAAATTATAAAATCATGGCAGTCATATAAAATGAGAGAATATAGACAGATACACACGTGCAAAACTCTTGTTTAAGCTAATCTCATTTTAGGCAAAGATTCATCTCAAAATTTTAAAAACGTGTAACACTCAGAATATTTTCTGATATCAATAGACTTAATCTCAAATGATAGCAAAAACCCAGAGTACCTAAATTGTAGAGATTAGGGAAATCAACAGCAATAACTGGTCAAAGTATCCAAGAAGAGTTCTCAGTAAATGACAGAAAATGTTCCTCATATAAGAGCTGAAATGGATGAGCTGAGATTTGTCAGCTGCAGCTATTCTGTCATTTGGAGGAAATCTATGGTTTTATATTTGAAAAGTAAGAAGGATGAGCATTACTCAGAAAGTTAGAAAAAAACATTCAAAAAAAAAACAAAAGAAGGGCATAAAATCAGCACCTAAGTCAATAACAGAAAAGGTGTAGAAAAAATATAACTACAAGGCAAAGTGATTATGTTAAATGAATAACAGAACTAATAAATATGCTGTTGAGCTTATCAAGAAGAAAAGAAGTTATGATCTCTATCTCAAGAATGAAAGCAGATATAGCAGTTTTTCAGATCATAAGAAAATAATGAATAACTTTATGTCAAAAAATTTGGATATTTAAATAAAGGCTAAAAATGTCTAGGAAAGTAAAATTTACCAAAATGAACATGATAAAAGTAAGCAAATTCAAAATATTTTAATTAATTGAATCCCTAAGTAAAAACCTTAGTCGAAAATAATTCCAGGTCTGGGAGATTTTATGAGTTAATCTTTCAGTGGTAAATGAAGCTCCTAACAGCAGCTCTTCCAGAGCTACAGAGACAATTTCCTAGATTAGATTAGGAGGTCAATGTATTCATAATAGCACAACCTGAAAGGCCAATGAAAGAAAGGCCATCTCACTTCTGAATGTTGACATAAAACTCCTAAATTATGTTAGTAAATTGAACCAAAAACATGTAGACTGAATAACAAATGTTGCTCTAGTTAAACTGATTTCAGGCTGTAAGATTGATTAACAGTCAAAAATCAAGCATTATGCCATGTTAATGAAACTACAGATTTAATTAATATTAATGATAAATGTTTAATATATATGTGTATATTCAATGATACACAACATATATATTCAACATATATCATTAAATATAACAAAATAGTGAATAAAATTTAATAGTTAATAAATTTAACAACATACTGGAACTAAAAGCATTCATTTCCTATTCATATACATAATGTCTGCAAAGCCAAGGAAAATCCTTTACTACATACTGCATATGAAGCCACCTTGTGGGTTCCCTAATTCCCCTTGCTTATTCTCTATACCTTTAAGCCTTAAAGCTTTTAGGTTGAGAGCATCTGCATTACCTGGGCATGGGATAGCTAGTCTCTGATGCCAATTTGACACTTCAACTGAGCAATTGTCTCCATCAGTTGGGCCAATAGACATCTTTGTAGAACATTTTCTTGGTTAGTGATGAATGTGGGAAGTGCGAGTCTACTGTGGGCAGGTGGTACTGGGCTCTATTAGAAAACAGGCTGAGATGGCTGTGTGTGTGTGTGTGTGTGTGTGTGTGTGTGTGTGTCTGTGTGTGTAACCAACAACTTTCTACTTGTACTTACGACTTGCTCAAAAAATAGAGACTTGTGCCTGATACTATAAATCTAATCAACTAGTGAAATTATGGATCTTGTAGGAAAAGCTATAAATCTCTTTACTAAACCACCATAATATTTAACTGTCCTCTAAATAATTTCTCTTTGTCCCCAGAGACAACTGTAGCCCTCATTCCTCTTTGAGTTAACTTCTCTTTGCAGACTGAAGCCATTAAAAGAAAATCATAGACAATCAACTGTGGAGCCCCATCCCAAAGGATATATCTACAAAACAACTCCTGCACCCAAGTCTCAGGGAACATTGTATAAAAAGTCAAAGAAAGATTGCAAGGGCCAGAGTTTCTCATGAGACTGTATCTACTAGTAATGTCAGAAGCTACACTCATTAAAATCTCACTGACATGATTGCCTCAACATGACCTGAGCAAGGACAACAACAACAGGCATGCCAAAGTTGAGGGGGAAAGATCGTGAAGGGGGGAAACACTACAGAAAGAACTATGGGCAGCTAAGAAATACTGAGAGCAGGAGAAGCAGTCTTCCCCTTGGAAGAACACCCAATTGATTATGCAGTACAATGTTTAGCCCTGAAAACATGCACATATAAGCAAAACATATGTATACAAGTAAACACATACAGACTGAACAAGTTATAATTAGGAATATATATATCTATAAACATGTAACGATAATTATTGGAAAAGAGGCTTTGAGATTCAAAGCAGAAGAAGGGCGATGTGGTAGGACTTGAGGGAGAAAAATGAAGGAGGAAATGATGCAATTATATTATAATCTCGAAAATGTAAAAATTCTTCACTACTTTTACAAAGTACAAATTTATTCAAAGTAAAGCTAATTTCCTATTTATTTTTAATTCTTTGATTTACCTTTTAGATTATAAGACACATAAATCATTTCTTCCTTACCTTTCTCCTTTCCAAAACTTCCCAAGATTTATCTGGATTTGACACAAGCTAGAGTAATTTTGAGAGAGGGAGCCCAATTGGAGTGTTCCCACTACACTGGCCTGTGAAAGAGCCTATGCTGCATTTTCTTGAGAGAAGATTAATGTGGGAGGTCCCAGCTCACTTTGGGTGGTGGCACCCCTTGGCTAGTGGTCCTGGATGCTGCAAGAAAATATACAAGCTGACTAAGGTGTGGAAAGCAAGCCTGTAGACAGTGCTGTCATGGCCTCTGCTTCCGTTCTTCTCTCCAGGTTCCTATCTTGAGTTCCTGCCTTGGCCTCCTTGATTATCTGTAAGACAAATAAACCTTTTTCAGATTTTAGGGTGCTGTGGACATGATGTTTATAACTGCAATAGAAAGAAATAGAGGACAGGAAGGTTGTTGGTGGAGTAGATGTCCAAGCCCTATTCCTAACAATATTTTCAGATGAGAACTGAACTCCCCATATCATGCTCACATTGAAGCATGGACTTCTTTATATAGGTTTTACTCATTTTTGTGCAGGACATTTTAATATTTGAAATGAGACAAGACAAAGAGATGCTGTTTGCAAAGGTGAGTGAGACATGGAGATCCAGAACAACCCAATGGCAGACGAAGCTGAGGACTCTTGGTAAGTTATTAAAATTAATAGTAAAGCTGCTATGTTCAAATTAAATATATAAAAATAAAATGTGTTTTATGTATTTGAAATAAGCAATAATAGATGTAAAATTTAAAAAGGTGTTTAGGAAAGATTTAAAAAATGTATTCTTGGCTAAAACTTACAAAGCACCATTGAAAGACATGAGGAAAATGTTAAAACAATGAAAACTTGTACTGCTGTGGATTAAAGGTCTTCAACACATCGGGTCAAAGAAATGGCAATTGTTTCTTTCCTAAGAGCCGTGCTGAACATTCTCCTTCCTTTTTCAACTTACAAAGAAAGAATGAACTGGAAGTTTAGAACAGGCTATTTTCTTCTAAACAAATGAAGCTGATAAATTAACTTCACACTCAATCATAGTTGAAAGGCAGCCTGGAAAACAGCAGCCTCCATCTGAACTGCCATAATTGAGCTTTAACTCACTTTTTGTGGACAAGTGGAAGAAGGGAGAAGTGGTTCTGACAGATAAGTGGTGGACTTTCACTGTTTCTGAATAGCACAGTCAATGGCTATTCAGCCAAGCACGGCAGACGCTGTGAAAGATGGGTAGAACTGAGTTGTGGTGCTATCAGCCTTACACCACGTCTGTCTTTGGTGCAACGTTTATCATCCTTAATTCGCTGGAACAAGGAAAGAATTCTTCAGCATTGAGTTTAGTTTCCTTACAGTCTTTCTCCCTTCCTGCCAGCACCAGTGTCAGTCATGAATTGAATGGCTAAAAATAAAGTACAGTAGAATTCCCTTAAATAAAATGCTAGGTAAATAAATATCTTTGGGCTCTAAAATTTTCTATTATGTGACTAATTACTCCAATACAGGTGCCCCAAACACCAAAATTCCTCTATTGGTTTTACTTCAGTTAACACAAAATTTATTATAAAATAACCATTAATATTAACTATACCAACCAATGAGGCCAGTGGGGTGCTGTTAATGAGTTCACATGCAGAGATAATAATTGGATGGAGATTATGACCTCAGTCTGTTTGCTGGTTAAAGTTAAGTTCTGTTGGTGATAATAACTCCAAATAACTTCACATTTCATAATATAAAAATTTTGTTTACTCTTATACCGCCAAAATGTCTGCACTATATTTCAATGGTGTATTTAGTGTTTGCAATACCACAGGAAATGTGTTCAAACTCCAACTATTGTTGAAGGAATATGGAAAGGAACAAAGAGAATAAATGACTGAAATGTTCCCATATCCAAACGCCTTGGGACTCCTGTGGTAGTTTACTTGGGCTTCATGAAATGCTGACATGAAATACAACTATTGAGATAATAGTACAAGCAAGGTTACTCTCATGTTCTTTCCATTTTTCTTTTCTTGGGTGAGTAATAAAACACAGGTCACATATTCTAACCTTTTGCTCAACCAGGTCATGAAACTCTCCCTTTAAGAACTGCTGTGTCCACCATGCCCAGGTCCCCAAGCTTAACACCCATGCTCACCTTGGATGAGCGTGGCTGAACTCGATGAGTCACAAAACAGAAACAAAAGAGACATGAAAGTGTGTTAGAGGTTGTAGGGGGAGCCGGGCTAATAAAGAAGAAAGTGTGATAAGGATGCTTTATGTAAATACAGGAAACTGTTAGATGGCTCAGCTGGTAAAGGCACTTGCAACCAAGCATTTGACTACCTAAATTTGTTTCCCAGAACCCACATTATAGAAGAAAAGAACCAATTTCTCAGAGTTGTGCAATGTTTTCTATGTGTATGCGGTGACATACAGATAAGTACAAGTACACACACATACGCAATTTTTTAAATTGTAAAGAAAAGGAGAGAGAGAGATGTCCCTTTGCCTAGAAGGAAGAAATATACTTATCTCTGAGGACACAGAGTCACAGAGAATACTCTGTGACACATGAGCCTTTCTGATTTCCCCCTAGTTTATTATCATATAAGATCATATCTTACCTAATCATACCTACCTACATAACTATGAAATTTACCAATTCTGACATAAAATCAATATGTTACCATGTCTTCATATCGGCATTTCATTATGAAAGCTCCCATGTCAAACAAAACTCGTTTTAGTCAAATCTGTGTGCTTTTCTTTCATTAGTCTGACTGTTTTTTCTTTTTTTGGTTTTTCGAGACAGGGTCTCTCTATAGATTTGAAGCCTATCCTGGAACTAGCTCTTGTAGATCAGACTGGCCTCGAACTTGAGATCCACCTGCCTCTGCCCTTCAAGTACTGGGATAAAAGGCATGCACAACCACTGTCCAACTTAGTCTGCCTTTTTAAAATAAAGGAGTCAACTATGAACATTGTATGAGGAATGTAATCATTTTCTCCTTTCCTGCAACAAATGTGGGAAATGTATATATTTTAGCCTGGTACACAGTGATATACAACAGGTCTGCTGTTAAGAGAAAAGGAAAACAATAGGAATTCAATCATCTCTGCTTAAGCAAGAGAGCACTGGGTTTCCTCCTCAGTTAGCTATTCAAGCAAGACAGCATAAAGAGTGCCTTGGACAGAAATTCAGGGGTTTGTTTTAACCTAATATTGATACTGGTGAAATTGGCCTGTACTCATGGGGTTCTTATTCTCATTAATAAAATAATTTAATAGCAGCCTCAAATAGAAATTTAAGAATAAATATATTCTTATTCATATATATATATATGCAGCGCACAAAGACTGTCTTTAATGTGAAAGGATTGCTCTGTGTGCTACCATACAGTTCATGAGCTTCGGGCAAGGGGCTGGAGGTTGAAACACACAAAGACACACAGAGACAGCACAGACAGAGACACAGACAGGGACCTCTAGTCACTGGTAAGAAGCCCTTTTTTATAGCACCATGGAGGCTTATATACCCAACAGTCAAGTGGGCCAATAGGTGAAAACCTTATCCTCTGATCCTCAAGGCAACACGTGCTCATAAAGCAGAGCTGGTAAACAACTGACACAGCTTTCAGTAATGCAAATCACAAGGAAAGGAAAGATCTCTAGCAGGGAATAGCAGCTCGAGGCCAGGACTCCAAATGGTCCAATATATATGTGTGTGTGTGTGTGTGTGTGTGTGTGTGTGTGTGTGTGTGTGTTTTGAGTTTTTGAGACAGGGTTTCTCTGTAGCTTTAGAGCATGTCTTAGAACTCGCTCTGTAGACCAGGCTTAATTTTATAAAGTTTAAAAAGGAAAACCCCAGGGCAGGCAAACAGGCAAGCTCTCAGTCTTGAGAGCTTCCTGGAGGAGGAGAATGGAGGAAAGAAGGAAAAGAAATGCTGTGCCACTTAAGGGAAGCTGACACAGAGACTGGTCACATGGTACATGCAGCCACAGAGAGGGATGAGGCTTTAGAGAAATGGTAAGGAAGCCCTAAAAACAAGGGAATGCACACTTAGACCAAGAAGAAACGGAAAAGTCACACTTTCCTGAGTGACTCAGCTGTGAAACAGAATGACTATGTTTTCTAACACATTGCCCTAGGGAGCATAAAGTCATAGGGGAAAACATGTTGTCCCATTAAATGCTGTTTACTTTGCCTATCTCTTTCGGATAGCTCAACCTTAAGGTGGGCCCACCTGCTGGAGAGGCGGTCCCTTATCCAAGTAATTGACTTGATGAACTCAGTTGACTCTTACAGCATGTTTCCAGCTAGAGGTTGATTCCATTTTTTTTTAACTTTGGAGAAAATGCATTTTTATTAAAACGAGATTTATTTCTTTTTAAATTTTATAATATTGAAAATTGATTTTTTCACACAATATATTCCAATTATTGTTTCCTTGCCCTCTATTCCTCTGAGCTCCTCCTCACACCGTTTCCCATCCAGATCCACCCCTTCTCTGTTTCTCATTAGGAAAAGGCATCTAAGGGAAAATAATAAAATATAATGTAACAACATAAAGCAAAAACAAGCACATCAGAATAGTACAAAACAAACAGAAGGGAAATAACCCAAGAAAAGACACAAGAAACAGATACAAATGCAGAGACCCACTTAGTAGTGTATTCAGAAATCCCACTAAAGACAAACAAATAAAATAACAGAAGCCATCTGCACAACATAGGCATGAAGAATCTGTACAGGAAAATTGAGAGATGGAGAGAGAGAGATTAAAAATAGAACTTCAAATTAAAAAGAAAAAGAGATAAAACGTTAAATAAAGGAAAGGCTCTGCCATGACATTATGACACAACCTCCAAAGATGCCATTGAGTTTATTTTCAGTTGGCCAATCACGGCTGGACACGCAGCCTGTCATTAAGAGTAGTTTCTTTCTTTGGTGAGATTTCCTCCGAGAACACTATTTGGAAGAGTTTATCCATTGGAGACGCTTCTGGGTTAAGGATGGGGGTCTGTGTACATTTCTTCTCTCAGCTCTACGACCATTCGTGATATAGACCCATGAAGGCTTTATGCGTGCCACCTCAGCCTCTGTGAGTTCATATGTGTGTTGGTTCTGTTGTTTTTAGTAGACCATGTTTCCTTGGTGTCCTTCATCCCCTCTGCCTCTTACCCTCTTTCATCCTCTTCCTCTGCAGGGCTCATTTAGCCCTAAAAGGAGGGATTTGATAGAGATTTCTGTTTCAGGCTGAGTGATCCAAATGTCTGACTGTGGACCTCTGCTTAATGTCTGACTGTGAATCTCTCTACTTGTTCTCACCTGCTGCAGGAGGAAGCTTCTCTGATAATGACGGAAGCCACTGATCCCTGAGTCATTAGAAGCCATGTTGTTGTTACAGTGCTTTAGTAGAACAGTAGTTTGGTTTTACCCAAAGTCCCTAGGCTAGCTCACATCTTATCTTAGATTCTTAATCACCCAAGTAGTGCTGGGTATTGGTTCCATTTTGTGGAGTGGACTTTAAATTGCTTGGTTGCTCCTACAGTCTTTGAGCCACCATTGCACTAGTGTATCTTAAAGTAGAATTATATCACTTTTCCTGTCTCTTTCCTCCCTTCAGCCCCTTCCAGGTACTTACCATATGCTCAACTCTGAAATCAGCAGCCTGTTTTTCCTTAAGAATTATTGTTACATGCACATATATATTTGTATATGTATATATAGAGAGAATATATGTATGTATATACATATATGTATGCACAGATACATAGATACAACCGGTTGAGCCCCTTTTTGTGTTTCATACTAGTTTTTATTGGACAACCAATAGGGTATGCATGCCTGGAAGACACTGATTCTCCTAGCTCTCACTCCTCATTGAAGAGGCTCCTCTTTACAGTAAATGGAGACCATCACAGAAAATCACAACTGGACGCAATGCAGAAACCCATGAGATCATGGCGTCCAATGCTAATGGATAGCTATATCACAGCTCCTTCATCTGTGGCTCAGGGAACATTGTAGAAGAGGTGACAGAAAGACTGAAAGTGATAGAATATCAGGAGATCTGCTGTGACACATTTTCTTCGAGAAATGGCTGCATGAAAAAAACATCCAATAATAACAACAGCAAGAGACATGCTAATGTGGAAACTGAACAATCTTCCAGGATCCCAACACTAGACAGAGCATCAAGAGCAATTACTGATGTCTGGGAGAGAGAGAGAGAGAATTGGATTCCACCTTTTCATTCATTTAAAAACGTTACAGGAGAATCCCATGCTTCTGCCATGTCTTAGTTCAGGAATCTCTTTTATTAAGTTCAGCCTACACTCAATGATGGATTAACTTAAGAGCAATTTCTTAAATAAGTGGGTATCAGATATTTGCAGATAGGCATTTAATACCATGTTGTCCTCATGCCCACCGCATTACAGAATTTAAAATATGTCACCCAGTTTGGGTTTGAAAGCTTCAAGCTGAAAGGAACTTCTGTTCTCCCCAGAAATTCTGATTTCTTTCTTGAGGTTATCAGTTTCCTGAGTGTCCCACAAACGGCCTATGAAATTACAGGCGAAGCTTGCCAAGGATTAGCCCCTGGACACCTCTGCAGTGACTGTGTTCTGACCATGTGATTAGCTTTGATCAATTAAAATCAGCATTCTTTTCTGTATAGGGTGTGACGATGACTGAGAAAGGACCTTCCCCTTTCTTTCTCGTATAAACTGTTGCCCACGTGGACTCATTGTTATAGGGTAGAATATGCCCTTTAAAACACTGGTTTAACAAAAGCTATTTAATTGTAGCTGCCCCCTCCCTTTGGAACATTCTTTGTGGCTTTCTCTCCCCATTAGCCAGTGCCTTAGGCAGTTACTTAGAAAGAACTAAATTGAGTTGCTTTTGTTATTAGCTGCAGTTTGAGTCAGCTTACTGCTTCTAAAACAATTACAGAAGAAAACTATTATTTTAAATAGAAATTTGAGTATATTTAGAAGAAATTGAACCATGTATTTTCTTCCGGCTGCCCTTGCTTTCCAGTTTCATTTTAAAAACTGAGAAAGATGGCAAGGAGGGGGTTGGTCCAGGAGAAAAGAAGTGCAGGAAGTAAGAGCAAGGGGGAGATAAGCGTGGGGAGGCAAAGACCTAAAGCAAGCCTGAAAATACGCAGATACGGAGGATGACACTTCAGGTTCATAGTGCATGCAGTTAAATTATTCCATTTTCCTGAGATTTCCCAAAATGATAGGATTTGTGCTGACACACTATGCCAATCCACATTAGCCTAAAAGATCAACTTTCAATGGCTTTATCCTCAAGACATGAAATGTATTCTGTGACTATTCCTGGGGAGATGGTGCAAGATAATGAAATCATTGTTTGGATCTGGGTGCTTGCCCCAGATATGTCACCTGGAGTTGTGATTCCCAGCTCGTTCAAAAATAAAACCTAAGCTGCATCTAAACTGTAGAATGTGCTTTTCTGGGGCCCAGTTCATACCTAGCTGATAAGGCATTGATTCTCCACATATGAGTCTTGCCTTTGAATGCTGTAGGGTATATCCCTTGGGTCATGGACATTTAGAAAGTTTCTTTATAGTTAATGCCTATGAAGAAACCGTGCTTTGTTTCCAGATCATTCACAGTACAAACATTTACCATCATCCATCCACACTTGGGTTTTCCTTTCTTTTTCTAAATATTTATTTCGCCTGCCTGCCTGCCCACACACCAGAAGAGGGCACCAGATCTCATTACAGATGGTTGTGAGCCACCATGTGGTTGCTGGGAACTGAACTCAGGACCTCTGGAAGAGCAGCCAGTGCTCTTAACCTCTGAGCCATCTCTCCAGCCCCACACTTGGGTTTTAATGTGGGTACTCCAGACCAAACTCAGGTCCTAATGCTTGGATGATGAAAACTTCACCGGCTGAACTGTCTTCCCTGACCCTTGGAATTTAAGTCCTTTCTTATACTGCGCCTAAAATAGCCACCAAAATAAATTTGTCCTGTGTTATGTCAAAAAAAAAAAAAAAAAGAAACCGTGCTTTGATTTTTGTTTAATTTTTAATTTTGGTCTTGGTCATTAAACGATATTATTTGTACAAATACTTGAGGAAAACTATGAAGTTTTAGAAATCTGTTATCTCATATAAAAATGGAATCAAGGATCAAGGTAGTTAGCACATAACTTACCTCAAACATATCATTTCTTTGATAGAAAATATTCAAAATTCTCTCTTTCTAGTTATTCTTAGGTATATGACACATCATTGTAGACTACAGTCACTGTACTGTGTGACCAAAAACCAGAGCTCACTCTTACCTCACTGTAATGTGGTGGCAGGTGGCTGCTGACTTGCCTCCCAGACTCCGCCTAGGCTCCATCCTCCCCACCATGGGAAAACACTTGCTTTTCTCTCTGCCTATATGAGGCAGGATTCTTGGTTGTTTTAATACTATCTGCCCCAGTTTAAGCAACTTTTCATCCTTTTGCAAGTAGGTAGAGTACAATTACCAGTAAATAGTTGAGATATCTATTGATTTCAGAAGAGAAGAAGACAACAGCATCCTTAACAACATATTTATGACAGAATTTAAACCACCACCATGGCATCTCTACCTCATTCTAAGACCAGTTTATTTCATCATTTTGTATGGCAAAAATCCAGCCTTAAATAAGTAAAATCAAACTGTTATTCCACAAACATGTTTCACGACATGTGTCAGGAACACAGAATATGTTTTTCCCCAATGTCAGAATTTACAGAATACAGTGAATTCAGGAGATAGGAAAGTTTCAAGGACAGTACTTTGCCAGAGAGAACCACTTTCTTTGCTAGCTCAGGCCAAGGCAAACAAATTATTTTATCACAATCTTAATTTTAATGTTAATTTTCAAATCACATTTTATAATGTGCATGAAGGTTACTTAATGCCTATAAATGACTAAAAGGCTGGATTTTTAGAATTAGAAAGAATCAAGGAAGTTAATACAAATTAAAATGAAGTCTGTATTTCAAAAGATAAAAAGCAAACTCAGCTAGAAGTCTTGACAAAGAAGCCGTAGTAAATGTTGTAGATGCAGGGTACAGGGTCAGAGAAAAGCTTTAATGCTGAGTCTAGCAGTAGTGGGGAAAGGGCAGGACCAGGTACAGATAAACTGAGTATCCTCATACCCATGGATAAGCCGTGCTACTAATATTTCATTGAGGGAGGGGGAAGTCAAGATAATAATGACATAAACAAACAGTCCTCAGTCTTCACAACTACTAGAAGCCTCACTGTGTATTCAAACGGGATAAACTTAAGTAATTATAACAATTACAACCTATTTATATAAATGTAGATATTCATCTAAATCTACAACAATAATGAGTTTTACTTAGGAACAGAGGCCATGTGGCACCCCTTTTAATAGACATTGAATATTCAAGAATATAGCTATTCTACAACTGTAAGAAATAGTTGTTGTTTTACTTAGAGCATTGCTTAAAGGTTTTTGTCATTTGGAAAATCATGTCACCTATAATAATGCCACTTATGATATTTGACTCACTTACGCATGTCCACCTTGGTCTGTACAGGAGATTCTGCCTCTGATAACCAGTGTCTGGTTCCCTTATCTTCTGGTGTGGTTATGGTTTGCAGTCACAGAATCAAATACTGTGCATTCCTTTTGTGACACATACATAATGTGATTAATAACTCTTAGCATGCAAAATAAAGTGCATAGAAATTTTATACCTCATAAGGAAGTATCAGAAAATATTGTTATGGAAAGCTATGCTGCAGAGGCTGCTATTTACTCAGCTAAATAGTTTTCTTCCTGCTCTCCAAGCACAGAGATCAGTGTCATGCCCTAGCCTCCCTCACAGGTAGGTCTTGCCTTGTGATGGTTTTCATTAGCAGGAAGTCAGCAGAATGAGGCACAACAAGTAGAGACCTGGAACATGGACGTCAACCTCATGCACACTCTCTGGCTGATGGGGGGGGGGCAATACCAGGACTGTCCTGGATGACAGTGTGGAACAACCCCGAGATTGCTTCACTAGGTTTTTTAAATAAGATTAGAAGAGAAATGTCTGGTGTCCATATGTACTGACTCAGTTCAGTCAATCAAAGAAGGAACACAGTCTTATTGTTTTTAAGCAATCCTGGCTACATGTGCAGATAAACTGTCCAAATTCCAGAAGCTTGATTTTGAGGTCCTGGCCCCTATCTTAGCCTATGACCATGTCATGTATGCCTTACATTATATGTTACAGTTTCTGAGTTTACATGAATGCTGGCCTCTGACTCTGTTTGGTAATAAAGAAAATATCCAAAATTTCCACATTTTGGATTCTAACTTTTTTTTTTATAAAATAAAATTGGTGATATAGTAAAATTTTTGAAAGATTTATAATAAAAGTGATCAACATATTTTATAAAAGAAAACATTTAAACCAATTAAGTCTCTTCCTTAAACATGAGCTAGAATACTAAAGTATGAAAAATATCCACACCCCTACTAGGGAAATTAAGATATTAGGATGGAAGATTATTATTATTCTGTCAAGAATGTTGCATTAGTTTGAAAGCCTGTGTGATAATGAAATTTCCAAGTGTAGAAAACTTTATATTTTAAAGTTCAGATGTTTTTTGTTTATCTTCATTTTAACTTTATTCATAATATGGAAGTTGTAAGATTAAGAAGCTCTCTGAAATATTAGAATTCTCAATATCTTGAAAAAATAATAAAAAATGATATTGAACCAATCATGAACACTCTATGGTAAAGGTTGAATTTATACTTCAAAAAAAGCCATTGTGGAAAGTCCATGCAAACTTGACTCATCTCAGCTGTTTCATTCCCTAAAGTTTGCTGTGGGGAGGAGGCTTTGGTGATAGTATATCTGGAAGCGGTAGCTGTAACTTCTCTGTGTGCCTAGGTGGCATGTCTACAATGACTGTCATTGCTTTTGATGGGAGGACACTCAGTATCTGTTTTACAGCCCATCTCAGATTTATCATTCTCTTTGTGGTCATCTGGGTGTGTGCAGCTCCTATAATTGCTTCTGTGCACAGGAACAATCTTCCACTCTGTCCTGCTGCACAGCCATCTCTGAGAACTCTGTCTCATATGATAGAAGTGTTTTCTCACACAGTTCAAAGGTCGTTGTCAGTTAACTGCTTTCTTGTTCAACAAAAATGCTGATAGTTTTATCCATACCTGTTTCAGCCAGTCTGACCTCTTCTTAGCAGCTTAAAATTTTTCAACCATCAAAAATTAAACTCTAAGAAGGAAACATAAACTGGGGATTAATGCACTTAACTTGTGATGGATAGAAATAATTTCATCTTCCCTGACAACAAAGGACATGAAAATTTATTTCTTTTATTTGCATTTGCCTCTTCCTTTTCCTCCCCTCAAATCTTCCCATATACCTTTTCTTACTCTCTTCAAAATCCATGACCTCTTTTCCCACAAATTGTTGTTAGAAACACACACATACTTCTAAATATACAAGTATAACTTTCTCAGTCTGTATAATGTTGCTTGTATGTATGCTTGCACAGTTGCTTGGTATTAGACAACCAATTGTGCTCTTCTCTTGGGAAGACTTTCTTCCATTCTCAATATTCCTTCATTTCTTACAGTTCTTTGGGAGGGTTGAGTCCTTGTTTGTAGTCTTTCCTCCATTTGCTTTGGCATGTCTATTGTTGTCCATATCAGCTCATATTTAGGCAGTCATGTTGCTGAAATCTCATGGGTGAAACTGACATTCTTGAAGACACTACAGTCTGTGATCCTATGAGCTTTCACACTCCTTCCATCTCCACTTCAGTAAGAATGCTGAGCCTACATACCCTGGGGTAACTGCAGAATCCAGGAAAGTAAAAAGGCAATGAACAACTGAAGAGTGAATTCACACTCAGAAATTCATAGACCAATATTTCAAATACTAGACTATCTCTGTTAGTCAATATTTGTGGTGATATTTTGCTTATAATCTAACAAATGATGTTTGCCAAAGATCAGAGTGCAAAGCCAGCCACACTAGTCAGTCATACAAGCCAGGCTATGGTGGCACACACTTTTAATCCCAGCAGCCACACTAGTTAGCCATAGAGGCTGGGCAGTGGTGGTACATGCCTTTAATTCCAGCACTAGAGAGTATATAAGACAGGATGACATAGGAACTTGTTCTCTTTTTAGTCTGAAGATTTTGTAGAGGTAAGAGTTCTCTAGTTACTTGGCTGGTTTGCTTTTCTGGTCCTCCTCTTGAACCCAAATATCTGTCTTGAAGCAATATTAATAAAAACTCAGAGAAAGAACTTGGGATTCAACCTGAAGGTCAGAATAACAAAACAGCCAGCCACTGGTTCTTACCTCTACCTCAATCTGAAATGGTAATACTGCCTCCAGGAATCTCAGAATAAGACTGAGACTAAGAATTGTCTCTTCCTGTTTAATAATCCTCTCTAGTTCTGGGATTAAGGGCATGCACCACTACTGTCTGGCTTCTATGGCAAGCTAGTGTGGCTACTGAGATTAAATGTGTATGTCAGTGTGGCTATTGAGATTAAAGGTGTGTGCCATTTCTGTCTGGTCTGTAAGGCTGGCCAGTGTGGCTATTTTACTTTTCTGATCCTCAGGCAAGTTTGTTTTTTTATTAAAATACAAATGAAGGTCCCACGGAGCCGAGCAGAGAGGAGCTGGCAACCCTCAGTAGGCCTGCTTTTGGGACCGGGATCCTCGCCCAACCAGCTTCCGCGGATTCATCTGGACCTTGTCCCGGCTGCACCTGAGCTCGGCCCACCCGGGCTGAGGCCTTGGGGGAAGGGCGAGTCCCCTGCTAGGGGGCCTCCTTTGTCCCACGGAGCCGAGC
>PVIU01028352.1:0-19096 GCA_004026605.1 Ondatra zibethicus | reverse complement strand
AGAGAAACATCACCTTTCACAATAGCCACAAATAGCATAAAGTATCTTGGGGTAACACTAACCAAGGAAGTGAAAGATCTATTTGACAGGAACTTTAAGACCTTGAAGAAAGACATCGAGGAGGACACCAGAAAATGGAAGGATCTCCCATGCTCCTGGATTGGAAGGATCAATATAGTAAAAATGGCAATTCTAGCAATTCCTTTATTGTATAGGATTGTTTTGGCTATCCTGGGCTTTTTGTTTTTCCATATAAAGTTAGTTATTGTTCTCTCAAGGTCTATGAAGAATTTTGTTGGGATTTTGATGGGGATTGTATTGAATCTATAGATGGCCTTTGAATAGAGCAGCAAACTTCTGTGAAAAACCAAGAATGCAATAAAAGTATTTGGAGTTAGAGAAAAAGAACACAAGCAAAATGTGTATCAAACGCTAGTTCAAGTATATTACTATATTTTTTAAAGATGTGTGTATTTGTGAGACAACAATTTGGGACTGGGATTCAATGTCTATAGAAGTGACTTGAACAGAGGTTATAAAAACAACTTTTAATCAGTCAACTTGCATCAGAGAATGTCAGTAGAGCAGTAGAGCTAAAACATCTTTAAAGAATAGTGATGAGCACTTGCTGCCCTTTCAAACGAACTGATTTGTTTCCCAGCACCTATATTTGGTGACCCATAACCACTGACAACTCCCAATACTGGGAATCCAATGCCTCCACTGGCACCAAACACATGTACACAGACAAAGTATATATATTAAAATATATCTTCAAATAAATAGGCAGACTATCATATTAATATTTATAGGTAAACATTTTTGCACTTCTAAAAAATTTATAATATAATTTAAGAATTTTATCTACTCATTGTATTTAAATAATTTAACTTAAATAAGTAAAAGATAATTCAAGTATATCAAATTTAAATATATGCAGGTGAAACAGAGCAAACTTATCTCTGAGAAAATGGAGCCAAATAATCTTATAATTAACTTGCCGTAAATATTTCTTAATGTTCTTTTTGGGTCTGTAGAAGAATTAATTTTCCTCTCTCATAACATTTAGCATTTCACCCACAAAGCTAAAAATCTTACTGTGTATTGTCTTCGAACTTATTTTATTTTGGAGCTGGTGTAAAGGGTTTTCTTACATGCATTTCCTTAGATTCTTTTAAGACTATATTAATACATTGTTTTCCTTTTCTTAAAGATAAGAATTTTAAGGCTGAAAATGAACTGAATAGTTTGTTCAGGGTTTCAAATCAGCATTTAAGAAAATTGGTAACCACAAAACTTCTCGAAAATGTATGCATTTTTGGAGTTTCAAAGAAAAACTAGCTTGGAAAAGATTACAGATTCTTATAATTAGAACACCGTAAAATTCTTCAGAGGGAAATATACTACCAAAGCATTCTTTAAGAGAAAAATAGCATTGCTATGTAGGGTAACTGAGAGGAAACTATGATGATCTACCTTTGGGTTGTTTTAGTACATTTACCTTAATGTGGCTTCCTCTCTTGGGGTGAAAAAAATGGATCTTAAGAAACATGAGCATGGGTTACTGCTATTTTCTTCTTCTACATGAAGTGCTACCAATATGAATATTCTTTCCTGGTATAGTTTAACAGCGCCTATCTTATCTGTTTTCATGAAACAATTTGATCTGTGAATGAGATCTTGTAGTAAGAAATCACAAAATAGTGTCATAAACATGACTGAAGAAATTAAAAAATAATTTTATAATGCAAGAAAGAAACCTTAAACTTAAACTACACTCATACAATATATTATGAAAAATTATACTACTATATACAAAATTATGGAAGCTTTAATAAATGATAAGATAGTTGAGATAGGGACTAGATTGTGGTAAACAGCAATCAATGCTCTTCCACAGGACCCGTGTTCGACTCCCAGCTCCCACATGACAGCTAATAACTGCTTGCAGCTCCACTTGGAGGGAATCTGATGCTGACTTTGGGCTCTGCAGGCTCTACATGCATGCAGTGAGCAGACCGAAACACCCAGAAACATGAAAAAGAAGAGTAAACTCAAAAGATGTTTAAAAGATACTATAGAGAGAAAAATGACAAAAAACTAGCTTTAGTTCAATTAATTTGTGAACGTAGAAGTTTTAGAAGAAATTTTAGATTCTACTCCTTAAAAAATAATCATATTAGTGAGAATGTTTTGAATTATTTGAAGAAAAAAATCTCACAATTTTAAGTATAGTTATTTGCAAGTATTAAATATTAACATTCATGAATTATAGGTTATGCTTCCCTTTGCACCTGTTATTGCAAGAATATTGGCAAATATTAGTTTATAAATTCATTTATAACTTGTTTAGTGTTTATATACTACCATGCTAAAAGATTACGTATGATTCAAGATTTCATAATGCAATTTTAATTTCAAATGAAAATAGCTATCATTTTCATCATTCTTTTAATAATACTAAACAGATTGTTTAAATAGCACATCTTCATATAGAATATTGAACTATCATTTAATGGACTCCTTTCTTACTACTGATCACATTCATACTTACTTCTGATGCCATCTAGAAGCATTGCTGGAATGCCTATTGTAGGGGTGGTTTTTAGACTTCATTTTCTGAATACTTTTATTTGATCTATTTCATTACTTCCAAAAATGATATTTCCTGTGAAAGTGAAGGGATAATAGTCACAGTCTGGGTATCAGGTGTACTGAAGTGGTGTATGACCTGGTGACATGCTTTTCCTAGTGACTGTTTCTTTATCCCCTTTGCTGTAAGCCATTGATTATGTCCACTTTTATTAGATAAGAATTTAAAATTACAGATTTGACCATTATCCCTTGCTTAAACACATGATATATAAACATATTTATTGTGCTTTAACAATTATCCTGACTACAAAATTCCTAAATTACATTTTATAATTTATCTGTGGAAAATTTACAGATAAGTGTTTTTTAACACTTACTAAATTTATTGTAATTCTGTTTTCTTCAGTTTACAACCAGCTGTTTTTATTATCTATTTTTACTGAAACATTTATATCATCCTTATTGATATACGTCACATGCCACAAAGATCAGTCTTAAATACTGGAAATAACAAATCATCCTGCCTCTGTCTGGAGAAACTTCACAGTCAAACACTCATGATCTATGTTAAAATTCTTTCATGATATAAAATTTCATAAGATTCATACATTTTAGATAACATTTAAACTTTTGTCAGGTTCTAGTCATTGGATTGATTATGTTGAACATTTTATGACCATCACAAAGTCATGTGCATTCTGCTGTACTTGAGTAAAATGTTCTAGAAAGTACAGCTAAAATACAGAAAAAGAGGACTTCCCATCAATCATGACCTAATTTTTTTATAAATATCCATCTGTTTTTTGAGATGCTAAAATATTCCATTACAGTTGTGAAATTGTCTATTTCTCTTTTTAAAGTGTGTGTGCATATTTTCTTCCTGTATTTTAAGGTTCCTTTAGAAATTCATATTCATAAACGTAGTAACTTCACAATTCATTAATATGCTAAGTGTTGTAAAGTTCCAAATACTACATCTAATCATCCTTTTCTAAATCCTTTTTTAAATCTACTTTGTTATTGGTATGATTTGAATCACATCTTACATTTTATTATCCTTCTCTTTTATTTGTCTTTACACCTTTGTTTTCTCTATTTTTAACTGTTGGAGAATGTTGTAATAAAGAGGAATGGGCTGTGTCCTGCTGCCAGGCTAGTTCACCCCCAAAATAACCATACAGAATTTGTATTAATTAAATTACTGCCGAGCCCATTATATGTAACCTCTTATTGGCTAACTCTCACATCTTGATCTAACCCATTTCTAATAATCTGTGTAGCACCACGAGGTCTTGGCTTACCACGAAAGATTCTTACCAGCGTCAGTCTCAGGCAGGAGCTTCATGGCGTCTGCCACACTGCCCTTCTTCCCAGCATTCAGTTCGGTCTACCCCACCTATTATAGTTCTGCCTTATTAAAAGGTCGAGGCAGTTTCATTATTAACCAATGAAAGCAACACAAATACAGAAGGACCTCCTACACAAGAATGTATTTTTATTTTATTTTATTTTATTGCTTTATAAACAATACCATTCAAAATTTCCACCTCCTCCCCTCCTCGCATTTCCCTCCCGCTTCCCCACTCACCCTTCCCCCAGCCCCTTAAATCCTAAGAAAGGGCAGGGTACCCTGCCCTGTGAGAAGTTCAAGGCCCTCCCCCCTCCATCCCGGCCTAGGAAGGTGTGCATCAAAACTGACTAGGGTCCCAAAAAGCCAGTACATGCAGAAGAATCAAATCCCAGTGCCATTATCATTGGCTTCTCAGTCAGCCCCTATTGTCAGCCACATTCAGAGAGTCCGGTTTGATCACATGCTCGTTCAGTCCCAGTCCAGCTGGCCTTGGTGAGCTATCATTAGATCAGTCACACCGTCTCAGTGGGTGGATGAACCCTTCGCAGTCCTGACTTCCTTGTTCATCTTTTCCCTCCTTCTGCTCTTCAACTGGACCTTGGGTGCTCAGTCCAGAGCTCCAATGTAGGTCTCTGTCTCTATCTCCATCCATCGCCAGATGAAGGTTCTTTGGTGATATTCAAGATATTCATCAGTGTGGCTATGGGATAAGGGCATTTCAGGCACCCTCTCCTCTATTGCTGAAGGACCTACCTGGGGACATCCCCTTGAACACCTGGGAGCCCCTCCAGAGCCTAGTCTCTTGCCAAACCTAAAATGGCCCCTTAATTAAGATATCTTTTCCCCTGCTCCCATTTCTGCCCTTCCTCAATCTCAACCATCCCACTCCCCTAAGCTCTCTGCAATCCTCCCCTTCTCCTTTCACTCTCCCCATCTCCCTTCCACCTACCCTACCCCCATCCCCGTGTTCCCAACTTTTGTCCAGCGATCTTGTCTGCTTCCAATTTCCAGGAGAAGCTTTTGTAAAGCAAAGGACACTGTCATTAAGACAAAAAGGCATCCTAATGAGTGGGAGAAGATCTTCACCAACCCCGCATCAGACAAAGGCCTGATCTCCAAAATATATAAAGAACTCAAGAAACTAGACATTAAAATTCTAAATAACCCAATTAAAAAATGGGGTACTGTACTGAACAGAGAATTCTCAACAGAAGAAGTTCAAATGGCCAAAAGATACTTAAGGTCAGGTTCATCTTCCTTAGCGATCAGGGAAATGCAAGTCAAAACAACTTTGAGATACCATCTTACACCTGTCAGAATGGCTAAAATCAAAAACACCAATGATAGCCTATGCTGGAGAGGATGTGGAATAAGGGGAACACTCATCCATTGCTGGTGGGAATGCAAACTTGTGCAACTACTTTGGAAATCAGTGTGGCGGTTTCTCAGGAAATTGGGAATCAACCTACCTCAGGATCCATCAATACCACTCTTGGGAATATACCCAAGAGATGCTCAATCATACTACAAAAGCATTTGTTCAGCTATGTTCATAGCAGAACTATTTGTAATAGCCAGAACCTGGAAACAACCTATGTGCCCCTCAATGGGAGAATGGATAAAGAAAGTGTGGCACATGTACACATTAGAATATTACTCAGTGGTAAAAAAACAATGACATCTTAAATTTTGCATGCAAATGGATGGAAATAGAAAACACTATCCTGAGTGAGATAACCCAGATTCAAAAAGATGAATGGTATGTACTAACTTATTAGTGGATTCTAGCCATAAATAAAAGACATCAAGCCTATAGTTCGCAATTCTAGAGAAGCTAAATAATAAGGTGAACCCAAACAAAAACATATAAAGATCCTCCAGAATGTATTATTAAACATTGCATTTTTGTTTTAATAACTGAACTTTACCTCTGCCTTTAAAAGAAAAATGCAACATTCATTTTAGAGATTATAATATGCTGCCCCACTTTTTAAGAGCTGTTTAGCTAATACACTCATTTAGATGAATCACAGGAACGTTGTAATAATATACTTTTCTTAAATTTATCTGTTCGTGCAGATGTGGTACATTAAATGCATGCAATTCCCATAGAAGTGACATTTTTATTGTGTTACTATCTGATACAATTGTGTTAAATCTAATTAACTTCCTGTAATATAACAAAAATGCAACTAAACATTTTATATTGTTCTATATCATTAAGTTCTCAGTTTTAGAAGGATATATCATGTTGAAAGCAAAATTATTCTACAAATTTTTCTTTCAGCATATTAAAAGGACAAGCATGTAGGATATCTATGGAGTCAAGATATTGTTAATGACCTATGGGAAAGAGTGTCCAAGAGAGAGCAGATAGTCTCTACTGCTGTAAGTGTCATAAAACAACTGAAAAATGAAGGGATTGAGGTTAAGATGGGGAGAGTCTATACAGAAATGAGTGTGCTGAAGAATAAATAACAGTAATTATTTCAAAAACGTCATGTGGAAATATATAACCTACTGTTGTAGAAGGCTTCTGTTCACACACACACACACACACACACACACACACACCTGTGGGGGAGAAAAAGTAAAGGAGAGAGTCATTACCCTAATTCAGGATAAACACCAGACTAACAAATAAAAAGCCCACTACAAGACATGAGTTACTATTTTAGGAGCAATTTGCCAGTGAGTTCCTGTAGACCACTAAAATTCCACGCTATTGTTATTATTCTTGGTAATCCACAGAATTTGACCCTCAGACCCTACTGATATCACATACTTCAGTCATAGAATGTAGAGAAATCATGCTTGGTCTGACCTCAATACTATATTCCTCCAAGCTATCTTTTAAAATTCTGTGAGGTCCTATGAAGACTGCTGGAGGAGAGTAAAATTCAGCCATTATAACTCAGCTGTGTACCATTTGAATTCTAATAATGCCTAGCTTGGTAGGATGACCTCTGATGCAAGTAATGGTGTAAACAACCACTTCATAATAAGATTTAAGTCCTGTTCCACAAGATGAAGCCAGTACCAGACACTAGAAACATCATGGGTCTACTTCTATATTTTGCTCAATAGAAACAACATCAGTCTGACCCTTAATTATGTGTCATTTATATCTAAAATCAATACATCTTTTAGCCCTCATCTGGAAGGATTCTATTTGAAGTAAATAGTGATTGACATAATAACTAACAGTTTGTCTGACTATATTGAATAAGACACTGCAGAATGTTCAACCCTAAAGGAAACACATATAAAACATCCCTTTTTCAAAGGTACAGGAATAATTGCACAGTGAGGGACAGAAAGAGTCTAGGCCTACTGCAAAGATGTTCTGGAGACAGAACGACAGCTACTCATATGAATAAGGCAGCCTGGACAATATCTGTGCAAGCCCAGACCATACCAAATTCATGCACGGAGATGCAAAATTGGCACTGAATCTCACCACTAGTAATGGAGCTAAGGCAACCTTTAGGTACTAGGAGATGGAGAGATGGTTTTCACTGAGAATGTAGTCACTAATTAGTTAACCACATTTAAGTGGAAGACCAAACATATAAGAATATCATGGGAACACAGACTGGTACTGTTGAGGAACACACACACACTGTTAGATTAGTAGGCAAGGGCACTTTATATGAGAAAAGTTCATGGTAGGCTAGAGATATAATTAAAAAACACACAGAGAACTGCCAAAGCAGTTTCATACATATATACATAAAAATATACATACACACATACATACATATGTACACAATTCATATATATATATATACAAAATAAAAGTACTTTTAATTTATCCAGCTTTGTGTCTTATACGCAAACTATGATTCATTAAATTACTTCTTATATGCCTTCTATTTTCTTCTTGTTGGAGTCTTAATATTTTTTTCATTCATTGTTTTTCAGAAGTATCTCTAGAACACTTCTAGTATGGCTTTTTTAAAACATATTTTCTTGTTGCTATTTGCCCTAACTTAAGGTATGAATGAGGATGTAGTATCATTCCTAGAAAACGTTTATAAATATGTGCTTATTTATTTTGTACTGACGTTCATTAATATTTAAGTGAGAACTGAATATCACATAAATCATTCACCTTGACATAGTTTAACAATATCTCATTAGATTTTTGTCTTTAAGCTATGTCAATATTTCATCATTTGAAGAAATATAATATTAGAAATCTAGATCAACAGGACAGTCTAAGGGCATCAGTTATATCATACTTTTCAACAGGTCAAAAGATAGTTTTGATAAGATATACATATATGTAGTGTGTAATATAAGTATTTTTCTAATAAAATCATGCAAATTTCATCTTATTTTGTTTTCCATTTTTTAGACTAACCTAAATAATACAATATAAAAGCTTAATATTATATTTCAACACTTATTCTTTGTTACTGGTGTAGCTTATAGATTATGTTTTATCAAATACTCAACACAAATTTTAATGTATTCCAGATGTGTGTTACTACTCTTCTTAAACACTTTGTCCGCTACGGGCCTATCAGGCTGCCTATAAACTCATTCAATAATAACACAAAGGTATTTTCAGCATGATAATGAGAATTGTCAAAATATGCATGTTTTAATATCCTGATGACCTTTACACTGAAAACTTGTTGTGAGTCCTAGTGTGAACTTTTACCCCAGCATTTGAGAGAAAGAAGCAGAAAGATCTCTGAGTTTTCAAGGCCAGTTTGGTCTAAGTATCAAATTTCAGGCCAGTTACATAGATAGGATCTATCTCAAAGAAGAAGGAGGAGATAGCAAGAGCTGGGAGAGGAGGGGAATGGAAGGTAGGGGAAAGGAGAGGAGGAGAAGGAAGGGAAGGGTAGGGAATGGAAGGGAAAAGAAAGCTTGCTGTGTGTTGTCCTGTTGATTTTTGCTAACTTGATGATATACCTGTGAAGAAGTGACTTCAGCTCATGAAATGACTCAATAGACTGCCTCATGTGCACAAATAGGGGGCACATTTTTGATTTCTAAATAATGGAGGAAAGCCTGCTCTACTGTGGTCTTGCCATCCATGGTCAGGTAGACCTGTATTGTATAAGCAGGATAGCTCAGGAGGAACTGGGAAGGAATGCCAGCAAGCAGGCTTACTCTCTGATCCTTGCTTCAGCGCTTTCCTCTGAGTCTCTTCCTCAAGTTTGTCTTGAGTTTTTGAGGTGGCTTCACTTGAATGATGGACTATCTCCTTTAAACAAAATAAACTCTTTTGTTCCCATGCAGATGTGGGTTAGTGTTTATTCACAGCAACATAAGTCAAAGTTGAACAAAGTCTGTAGAGGAGACTGGAGAATCCTGTGGGAGAATGCTCTAATCTTTTTTTTTGTACTATAGAACAGAACTCTTAGTCTCTCTCTCTATATATGTGTGTGTGTGTGTGTGTGTGTGTGTGTGTGTGTGTGTGTGTGTGTGTGTATGTGTATCTATGTATGTATGTATATATGTGTGTGTGTATGTGTCTCATTTGCATATAATCAAAACATTTCAAATTTCAAAAGAAAACAGTTTATCGTCCTTGACTGTCTGAGAATTATACTTGTCAGTGATGGATGAAAACGTATGGGTCTTGTGAAATTGTTTTACAAATTTTGCATGCAGAAAAGTACCCTTTGAGAATGCACTGATGATATTCATCTACAGATCCTGGATGATCTTGTTCAGTTCCAGAGGAGTTCATTTTCTTGGTTGGTTAACTGATGCCTTTTGAAGATTGTCAGACTTTTCCAAGTACTACAAAAGAGCAGCTCCTTTAGTCATAAGATTCTCAAGAATAAGCTCAATATTTTTCCACAAAGTAACTTTTATCCTTATCCATATTTATCACGTTGTGTCACACTGAAGCGTTTTGCTAGCTTGATCTCATTTATCATTTATTACCTCTGTTATCTCTTTTGCTGTTGACAGGACACTCAATGAATCAAAGAGGCACATGCGCCACAAGGCTCCATGGGAAAAGTGCCAAATATCACTCTCAAGATGGCCATTTCTTTCCAAAAATATTGATTTCCATCTCTGAACTTGATCCAAGTATCCCATGATAATAGTGACAGTTTACTGATCTTCCCAATGAATGGACCAAGAGGATTCAAGCCATGGTGACCTGTCAGCACACTGCAAGCTGGCATAGGATGCCAGGAAAGATAAGTAAAGTGCGACTTGGCCAAATCATACTTCATTGCAAATATACTGCCACTAATTTAAACTGATCCATTGTACATGAGCTTGGCTGTTTATACTACAGTGTCACATATTTGAATTTTACATTTCTTATAGCATCAGAAACTATACAGAATATCATAAAGTTCCTGAGGTGAACTTAGGCTGCTTTGTAATAAGAACACTGACCAAAGTATTAAAACAGACAATAAGGCCACAGCTAAAATACATATTTAATTGTTTGTATTTCCCTCTTATACAATGGCACTCATTACATTATTATAGTGTTATGTGTGTGTGTGTGTGTGTGTGTGTGTGCACGCGTGTATGTGTGTGAATTTATGAATTGGACTACCTGAGCTATTTATAAATTAAACGAATGTAATTCATAGACATAGTATGGCCTCCATTAACACCTCTAACAGAGTATGGTGCTGTTGAAAGAATAGTCACACACACACACACACACACACACACACACACACACACACACCTACAAAAGATTGCCAGATGAGTGGAAATTTGGGAAGCACATATTCTCAAACTTTTATGACATAGAGCAACAGTATCCTGATGTGGTTTCTGGCATTGTTTAGTGGTTAAGGAATGAATTAGAGAAAAAAACTATGCAATATCTTACCATCATCCCTTAAGTGTTGAGATATGCATTTTCCCCACTGAACTGGAGAAGGATAGCAGGCGTTCCATTCTGATTGGCGAATTTGAAAAAATATTTTAAGAGGAAGCCTTGTTGGAGGTGATCTGACCATTATTACCAATATATGTAAGAAGAAACAAGTGCTAATAGCAGATGACATAATGCAATTAGTTTAACAATTTCCTTGCTTACATATTTTACATTAGTTCATAAAGCAGATTAGTGGTTTGAATGTGATGTGTTTTTATAATTTATTTATTTATTTTTTAATTTCATCTTATATCCTAATAACAGTTTTAATTCCCTCCCCTCCCCCGAATCACCTCTCCTATAGCCCACCAAATATCCACTCCTTCCAAAGTGTAAGAGCTCTAATAACAAGTCAACAAAGTCTGGCACATTATGTGGGGGCAAGACCAAGCTCCTCCCCCATCATCATAGGGAGTGGGCTCTACAATACCAGCTCATGAACCAGGTTTAGATCCTGGTCCTACTGCCAGGGTCCTCTCAGATAGTCCAAGTTTCAAAACTGTCTTCCACATACAGAGGGCCTAGTTCGGCATATTTCCAATTTAAAAGTTGTTGGGTATGACATGAACTGTTCCTAAAGGTTAACAAAAGAGCAAATGGTCAGTTTCTAAAATAGAATTAAATGTGAATGAAGTTTAGAATTATAGGTGGTTGTAGAGGAAATATTTTTTAAGTATTTTCCATGTTTCATAACATTAGCAAGGACGTGCAGGGATGATCCCATTCAATAATAGATAAGCAGAGCTGAAAGACATTAGTGAACAGTCACAATGCAAAGTTCTAACTCCATTCTATTTTAAAGGTCACATCTTATGTATTCAGTATACACTATAAATAGCAACTTTTGACAAAAGGGCAAAAAATGAGGCTAAGAAACATGCCATGATGCTTCCAATTATAGTTGTATGTTAAGTCATATATGTTGTTGGAAAACAGGTGGCACTATTCTCATATCGAAGCTTTAGGAAGTACAACACTGTATACACAGAACTCAATGCTGATTCAATATGGAAATAAAAAACAATGATCCCAGAAGATGGAAAAGATCTGCAGACAAAGGATGATACCAGAAAATGAAAGTTCTACAAGAGAAGTTACAGTGCTACCGGAAAAGACTAAGTTAACAGATGGAAAGTTAAAACATGGCAAACTCAAGGGAAAGGGTCATCCTCAAACATGTGGCAGAATCTACAGGAACTCTGACAACAAATGATCATGAAATTCACCAATAGCCTTAACAATGAGCATGACTGAAGAGAACCTATGAGGAGCCAATATTGAGATATTTAAAATTCTGATTTTAAATGAGAATTTGTTGAAAACTGATAACACTTTGAATGATCACCTTACACGAATTTAGTATAATCCCCAAATAAATTTATCTTATAGATATCATGATCTCAAAACAACTATCCAAGTCCATGTGACAATTCCTGAAGGTGCGGTGTTGTACATTATTGAAGATGCGATCATAACAAATGTTCCTGTTGGAAAGGCATTAAACACTGTACTTAGAGAAATTTATCAACAGATAACACTACTAAACACTGTTTTTTAATAAGTATAGTAAATATTTGATCTTTTCTCAAATCACAAATTAGCTAAATATTATTAGAAAAATTTCATCATGATATTTTTGGTATAAATATAATGACAAATGCAATAATTATGCATTTGCAATAAAGACATTAGGAATGGATTATAATATACATAAAATTTTCATATAACACAGTAATAAAATTTCAATATTTTTTCTAAAAATAAGATTATACTTTTGAGTTTATTGATTCTAAAATGGATCCCTAATGCTATTGCAATCATTTTGTTAAGATGAATATTCATAAAACTAATATTATATTTTTTTCAAACTTACAATATACAACAATCAGTAAAAGAATTTGTTATAAGCTTTCTGTAAATTACTAGATAAAATGACATCAGCTATTATGTACATAATTATCTTTTAATTTATTTTTCTCAGTTATAAATTAATTTGTATTATTACATAAAATCATGTATAAATATAATTCTAACCAAATACTTTTTTCTTATCTATATTTGTATATATTATACATAGTAATATCACATATAAAATTTTATGTTTATCTAATTCCTTGCTCATACCAACTAAATAGTTTGATTGAGATGTCTAAGAAAGATATAGAGTAAAAATCATTTATAAAATTAAAATGAACCAATATCTTTAACTCACCATTAATTTTATGATAAAAGAATGATGTTTTATTGATTACGTTTCTGAATATGGGTTACATAGATGACAATTATAATGACACACAGTCAATTAGACTTATACTAATCTGTTTTCTATTAGTCTCATGATTTTTTTTCTAGTGTCTCCTCAATGTGGCAAGCTCTGAGACATTAAATCTGCAATTTGTAGATTTTCACCCCATCTTGTTTCAGATTGTATTTCTAGCAAGATATCCTCAAAATAGAAGGCTTGATGAGGTCAGCCACTCTGCATTTTCTTTCACCATTGATAACTCCAGCAGCAGAGAATAAACCAAAAGGTCTGGTGACCAGAACAGGATAGACTTTTTCTATAGAAGCAATGGATTGATACCTTACAATTGCAGTAGTTAAGACACTGATAGATTCTGCTTTCTTGCTACTTCATTATGGTAAAAAAGAGTGTTTTTAAAAAGTTGAACTTGTCTCTTCTTTCTTTTTTTTTTTAAGATTCAACATAACTACATCTTTTGTCCATTCTCTTTCCTCCCTCACTGTTTTTCAAATTTGTGGTATCTTTTTTATGCATTAATTTTTGTTACTGAAAGTATCTATAGCAGGGATTCTCAATCTGAGGCTCACAGCCCCTTCTGGGGGTTGATCAACTCATTCCAAAAAGTCAGTTTTCAGATATCCAGCAAATTAGATATTTATATTAAGATTCCTAACTGTAGCAAAATTATAGTTATTATAGCAACAAAATAACTCTGTGGTTGGGGGTCACCACGACATGAAGAATTTATTAAACAGCCACAGCATTAGGAATGTTGAGAAACACTGATCTGTAGATTTAACAGCACAGAGCTAATTCTCTTGAATTAACTGGAATTTTCTAATAGATGGCTCTCTGATAGGTAAACTATGTTAACTCCATTTTGTTGACATAGTTGATGCACTTGTCTTAACGGAATAAAATTTCTGTTACAATTATATAATATTTTATCATTTCTAAATTTATCTAGATTTGAGTTGTTTGACAAAGTTTATATGATATTTGAAAATGAAGTTCTTGTTCAAGTAGTTAACTTTCTTGTCCTTAACCTTTCATTTGTCTATTTTATGTTCATAAACCAGCTTTCTTTTTACTAAAATTTCACAGTAATTTTCTTTTCTAAGAGGAGATCTTTGTTTTGTTTTGAGCGACTTCCTTACTCTCTAGCTCAGTCTTGCCTTATCCCATGGGCAACAGTCTCTGGAGTCGCAGAATTGCAAGTTTTTCCCACAGCAGCTTTTCAGTTGAATATTTTTTAAAGGAAAATAAAAATAGTATCCACCTAATGCTTAATGAGTGTATTGACTCTCCTTTCTTCTTTTTTTCTCACATTTTTATTTAATGTCATGATATTTAAGTGCTATGTGCTTGTCTCATCTTTAAATGGTTTCCTGGGGATTTAAACTTGTATCCTAATTATCATGGTCTAAATACATATTCTAAGCATGTTCAAATTACAAGAATTTTCAGTGTTTTTTTTTACACTTTTGGCATTTTTCAATTATTATACCAACCTAATCTTTCTTTTTTTGTGTGCATTTTACACAGACAGCGATAATTGTAACTGCTAAAAGAATTTAATGTGGTTTAATACTCAGGTAATTATCTGCTTTTATATTCTACTTTATTTCTCAAGTTTGAGAATGCATTTCCAATTCCAGTGCATCTGGCTTTTGTGTGGGTGTCCTGGGAGTGTTTTTTAAATATCCATTCTCAACCTGCTTTTCACCCTGAGCAATCAGGACTCACTTCCCAGATACCAGCCTTCTTCTGGAAGCTTCTAATGAGCCCTAGAGTCCGAAGGAACCAAGAAAGTTTTTGAACAGCTCTCCAGTTTGTATTTGATAAATATACTGTGAAAATATCTCTGACTCCCTAATATAATTTTCATATACAAATATACATATACTAGGTTATATACACACAAAAAGAAATTGAAAGAAATCACAGAGCTTCCTTACATATCAACTTGTAGTATTAAGTGATCAGATTTAGTAACATGAAAACAAAAATATCATTTCAAACTGGAAACAATATATTTATGTTTTGAATGTAAGTTATTGACAGGAACCTGGTTGACATGCAAACAAAATGACACTGTAGAGTGTTCATGTCTAAATTGGATGTCTATATTCAACCACCTCTACCCCAAGGTGCAGGCATCATCACGGATGAGATAGGAAAAAAATTTAGCATCAGTAGTTGACATTTGTAATATAGTAGTATTTCCTAGACTTGGCAGGGCTATTGCACACATGAACTAACAAAGGTTGTGACTATGTTCAAAAGAAGTTCCAAAACTAGCTCATTTCCACAGGGACATAGCCCCTGAAAGGGTACTCATGTTCTAGTGGATGGTCATATGGCTGTCAGCATACAGGTGGCAATAAGTGAATTGGTGGGTTTAGGAAAAAATACACATGAAATTGTGAAAGAAAAACAGCAGGACTGGGAGGGATAGGATAGGAAAAGGAAAGGTATTGGGGGTAAATTTCAACAAAATATGTCATATACATGTTGAAATTCTCAAAAAATAAATAATTAAAAATTAATATTATTTAACTCAAAAAATGGAGTAAATTAATTCTTTTCATGAATCAGATAAAAAAGTGAATGAAGCCTTATGGATAATCTGACTTAAAAAATATCTTATATTGGCATTCTGCCACCAATGAAAGATGCATTTTATAAAGTGCTTATAGACTAGTGCCATACTTTTTGTTCATTCATTTATTAATTCATATATCCGTATCCTTCTGTAGCAAGCCATTAATATAATACAGTGCTTCTCATCATACAGCCATGAAGTAGAAGCATCACTACTGCTTTGTATGCAGGCTATTTCTTATTTCTGTAGAAAAATGCATAAAACACTGTCATTTTCAAGAACAATGATATACTCTTCACAGTTCTAGAAGTAAGAAAATCAACCTCACAGTCTTGATATCTAGTGAAGACCTTCTAAACCTGATTCAACATCACTGTTTGGGGAAGAATGAGTATAAGAAAGGAAATGTAGACAATCTCTTCAAGAACCAAGACCTGTGATATTCAACCTAGCTCTAAAATACTAACTACATAACAAATGTCATAATAGAATATAGAAAAAAGATAGCATATTCTAATTTTTTAATCATTTTTTTACTATTACAATGAGTTATTAAGTTTGAAGAACCTTTGTGTATAGTATTGGTTGGCCTGGAATTCATTATGTAGACCAGCCTTGCCTCAAATTTATGATACTCTTTTGATATCCTGGTATAGAAATTATAAGCTTGTGCTTAGTACAATACTGCACCCTGCTAATGATCATAGTTTAAACAGCTTACTTTTTAAAAATATGTATTTATAATTGAAGTTGAATTACATAACTTTCCCAAATTCATTTTTGTCCTTCATCCCAACACTGTTATACTTTCTAAATTCCTTCTTATGACCCAATCTCAAGTTGGCAGTCTCTTTTATTTTTTGAGGATTGTTGCTACAAATGTGTGTGTGTGTGTGTGTCTGTGTGTGTGTGTGTATCCTATTGAGTTTGTTTTTGATGGTTTTATGTATATGGTTTCTAGTATGATCACTTTGAATTAGACAACAACCAATAAGAATAATCTTTCCTAGGAGAGGTTGATTACCCCCAGCAGTTATTAGTTTCCTGTAGTTATTTTCCTTAGTATTTGACTCAGAAAACACCCCCACTTCTACAGTAATATGTCTAGTAATATGAGCATTGTCCTGATCTTGTTTATGCAAACATTTCTAGGAGAGAGGTTGTAACAGAAGACTTCCTAGTATCTGGTTCTTGCAATCTTTCAGCACCCTTTCCCTCAATGTTCCCTGAGTCAGAGATGCACTCATTATGAAGTACATATATTTCATAGGGATGGGCTCCCAACATTCTGATGACTTCAGCATTGTGCTCTGTTGTGTTTTCTTTTATTTTTTATTATTTTGTGATGTTTTCTATCTATTGAAAAGAGAGAGGCTTGTGTATGTGGAGTGGTAACTAAACATATCTGCAAACTTTTATACTTCATTTTTCTTTGCAGCATATTAGAATTTCATTGTGTATATGGAATTCATTGGTACTAGACATCTAAATAGAGTTTTCAGTAGAAGAATTGTAAAATATCTAAGAAATAACCTCCCCAAAGTATTCATCAACTTTAGCAATTACAAATTAAAGCAACTTTGACATTTCATCATTCTTTAGTCTAAATGTCTGAAGTCAACAAAGCAACAGAAAACAAATTCTGGTAAAGCTGTGAGAAAAGAAAGCCTCCTTTAGTTCCCACTGTAGGTGGGAATGTAAATTGGTAGATGCGTTCTTGAAATCAGTATGGAGAATCCTCAAAAAATTAACATTAGATCTATTGTATGACCCAGTTATATCACTCAGGCATATGATCAAAGGACTCAGCATTCTCCTCCACATATACTTGCTAAGAAATTGTCAATGATAGTTTAGTCATAATATCTAAAAAACAGAAACAACTCAAATGTCCTTCAACAGATTAACATCCCATCTCTTTAGTTTTAGTAATGCTAGTTTAATTCAAGGAAACCTCCAAATCACGGAACCAGGAAATGTATCAGAAATGAGGACTTCCTGTCTCTTCTCAGTGTATTGAATGATAAACTCTAAAGTAGTAGGCACAATAAATTGGATTTGAGATAGAGTCTTTGAGATGACTCTAAATGACAAAATATGGCATTATTGAGCTTAGATGGAAGACGTTTAAAAGTACTCCATACCAAACACAATTGATTCAGCACCCTGATTTCACTTGGGGAAAAATTCTTGGCTGTCTTTGAGAAATATCAAAGTAAGACCCAGGGAAATGGCTCAGAAGTTAAGAGAAACTGATGCTTATTCAATAGAGCAGATTTAGGTTCCAGCAACATATGACTGCTCACAGTGGTCTGTATGTCCAGTCTAACAAAATCTGACTCCTATAACTTTTTTCTATGAAAATTGCACAGATATTGCATAAAGATAAATATGCAAGCTAAGTACTCATGCACATAAAATATAAATGAAGAGAAAACATTTAAAATATAAATATCTGAGTGAAATCATGATTATATCAAAGACCACTCTTAATTCAAGATTTAAGTTTAAAACATATCATGCAAATTTATACAAAAATAGGCTTCTTTCATGGTTGGAAGATTGTAATTAACATATTAATACACACTTGCTTTCTCTTTTGGATACAGCATTTTCATTTTATATATGTCACTAAAAATAAGGATTATAACAATTTTGTTGCTGTTTATGGGTATTTTATAATTTGACAAAAATGTTATACCTCATATTTATCGGTCCTATTTATAGAAGTTCATATATTACAATATCCTTTATATTCAAATTTGCAAATAGTGTATAGGACAGTAACCATTGGATATGCAAGTCTTTAATTTTGTTTATAGATTTATCAAATATATAAACAGAGAGTAAAGTTTTTACATAATATTGAATAAAATTAGAGCTGTGTAGACAAATACTTTCACAAAGAGATTTAGCATTTTGAAAAGCTGTTTTAGTAGACATTTCTAGATATTCCAAAAACATTAAAATATCATTATAATGAGAAAGGCTTGCTTAATTGAAAAAGGGGAGGGGAGAGGCAGGAAGTGGAGCAAAGAAAAATTTAGAGCTCAATAAAAAAATCTATATATATATAATGTACTTCAGAACAGACATCAAATTTCATCCTGGTCTACTCATATTCTGTCTTATTGTACACATTAAAACAATATATCATCCTGAGTGAGGTAACCCAAACCAGAAAGATGATTAAGTTATGTATTCACTCATTAGTGGACCCTAGCCATAAAACAAAGGACACTAAGCTTTTAGCTCACAAGCCCAGAGAATCCAAATAGCAAGGTGACCCCAAAGAAAGCATATACAGATCCTCCTGGAAGTTGGGAGCAAACAAGATCATCAGGCAAAAGTTGGAAGCACGGGGGCGGGGATGGAGGTGGGGGTAGGGGGGGTGAGGGAAGGGGGGGTGAGGGAAGGGGAGAG
>PVIU01028351.1:0-19096 GCA_004026605.1 Ondatra zibethicus | reverse complement strand
TGGGGGTTAGTGGGAGGGGACCGGGAGAAGGGGAAGAAAGGAAAAAAAAATTTATTTCTTTAATTATGTTCTTGAATGGAAAAAATAAAACAAAAGAATGTATGGAAAAAAAATAAAAAATAAAAAAAAGGAAATAAAAAAGGAAATAGAAAAAAGTTTCAATATTAAAGTGTTTGTACTAATATGATCTCCAGATAAAATAAAATTCCTATCAATTTCTGAATATTTGTGTGGAGAGTTAAAAGTTGATATGCAAGTTTTGGAGCATTGTATGGAATTCTAAATAACCCAAATAACTTCCTAAAAGAACAAAGGAAGACACATATTTTCTAATTTTAAGTCTGCTGGAAAGTTGCAGTGGTCTACACAGTGTAATCATAGCAACAGGCATGAAAGTCCCATGGATTAGTAGAGTAGAGCTGATATCCCAGATGTGGAGCCAAAAGCCTACCTTCAATTACTTTTATTAGGAGGTACAAAAATCATGAAGAGTGAAAAAATATTCACTTCAGTTGTTGATAATGGAACTGCATATCCCTAGCAACATGAGTTGGATTGTTGTCTAACATTAAATATGAAATTAAATAAAAATGATAACATTAGCATCAAAGGCTAAAAATTGCAAAAGAACGAAGTATTAACATATTCATGGAATTTTCTCTATAGTACAAAAATAAAAGCCTGAATAAAAATAGTTGGTTTTTACTGTATTGCAGGTGTTTTTATTTCATTCAAGCAAATTAGAAAATAATCTTAATTGGTCACAATAAACATGTATTTGAAAAACTGTCCTATAATTCCTGAAAAGCTGACAATTTCCCATAGTACATAGATATGTCAGATTAATTCTTTTAACACACTGTGATGTTTTTTATATTTCATAGGTAATCCCGTCGTCAGCATTCCATATGTGTTTGGTTTGCAGTTACATCTATGGATCTGCATGTCATGGTGAATACATTGTGCTTCTATTGAACTTTGCTATACTGTGATATACATGTAATGGACTATATGAAAAATGATTTTTGTTAACAACACTATTGCTCACATAGACATATGAAATGTTCATAGCAGGATGAGTGTGGAAACAAGGACGAAGGAGTTCCAAAACTAAAAGTCCATCACAATAACCCACAGGGTTATAAAACAGATTGCTCAATCTCGCCTTCATTTATCATATTAGTGTGTGTGTGTGTGTGTGTGTGTGTGTGTGTGTGTTATGCACACATGTACTCCTTCTAGTGCACATGTGTGTTCTGAGGCCAAGGAATGGTGTAGGAGGCCCTTCTGTATTTCTGTTGCTTTCATTGGTTAATAAAGAGACTACCGTGGCCTTTTGATAGGGCAGCCTTTAGGTGGGCGGAGTAGACAGAAGGGAAGGCTGGGAGACAGAAGGCAATGTGGCAAACACCATGCTTCTCCGGCCCAAGATGGACACTGGTTAGACTCATGCCAGTAAGCTACAGTCAAGTGGCGATACACATTAATGGAAATGGGTTAATCAAGATGTAAGAGTTAGCCAATAAGAGGCTAGAACTAATGGGCCAGGCAGTAATTAAATGAATACAGTTTCGGTGTAATTATTTCGGACATAAGCTAACCAGGCGCTGGAAACGCAGCCCTCTCCTCCTTACTACAAAGGAAAGATTTGGATGCTCTACTGTATGACTTATAGGTTATTCCTTTGCAATAGTGTAGTGTATCTCACCAACTGGAATCCCCATTTTCTGCTAGACTGAATTAGTAGGACCCCCAGTGATATTCCTGTCTTTCCATAGCTTCTATGTCAACACTAGGATTACACTACATGTGACTGTACCTGACCCATGTGATCTGGATATTCAAAATCTGTTCCTTGTATTTGCATGACAAGCTCTCTTACCTACCGAAACATCTCACAGGCCCTGAGTCTATTCTTTCTGATTCATTAATGTTGGGGTATCCTTTGAAATCTTACAGTTCTAAATTTTGACAGTGCTGATGTTTCTAGCTGCAGGTTTTTACATTTTGAAGACTGACCAAGAAATGAATGGCATGGTGCCCTGCCCTGTTGAATGTATGGAAAAAAAAAAACAAAAAAAAAACCCTGCAATTAATTTTTCTAACACTTGCCCTGGAATTATATTCCTTCTCTCATTTTTTCTTGTCTTTAATTAAAAATTTTTATTCAGAGGAAAAAAAAAAGAAATGAATGGATTCATTATCTTGAGAATAATTTTACACTTGAGAATTTACACTTTCTATGGATATTCAGTGATTGTTAAGGTGACATCCTTCCCTTGACCTACTTCCTTGACAGAATCTATATATTCCAACATGACTTTTATAGTTTGTCTGTTTGACTCCTGAGGTTATGGTGGTACTAAAGTTACCAGGTCTTAGTTGAGGTCACTATAAGCCAATCATTGTCTTATTATTCTCCTTGCACAAAGACTGATTGAGAGAGATAGAAAGCACACTCCACAATTAGCACACACTGTTCGACATGCCAGTAATTGTCTTAAATTTGTCCAATTGCAACAAAAGCCAGGCATTTAATTTGATGAGTGTTTGGCAAGAAAAACTCTCTCATTTTGTGCATGAACAAGGTGCATCATAGTCATGTTTGCCACTTGAAATCAGTTCACAACAACGAAGCAAAACAACCTGAAAATAAAGCAAAAGGGAGGCAGGCAAAGGTGGAAATTGTCACCAACACAGACAGGATGCTGCCATGCCAGATACTGTTTAATGAGACAGCAAATTATGTTTTGTCCCAAAGTTTTAATATTGAACCAATGCAAGATAATGACACCATACATTAATTAAAATTAACTTACTGTTTTGTGGCATTTACTATAAGAGTTAAAAGTTATATTGAAACAACAAATGCATTTCTACCCTCTCTTTCTTTCTATCCCAATTTCATTAGTCTTTCTCTAGATCTGCATGTTTTGAACGTGATAATTTATAGATTTTTAAAATTATCATTACATGTGTGAAAATTCATAAAGTCATATCCTTTATGCATATTTTGCTCTTATAACCTTGATATTAGGATCCCTGTTATTTTTTTGCAATTCCATCCATTAATTTTATTTACATAAGGCAGGTTTACTCAATGGAAACAGTAAAAATTAATGTAAAAGGCTTATAGTCATTCTATTTGCTATCCACTTTGCAGATATGAATTTTGTTTCCAGATATTTGCTTACAGATAATAACTTTAAAATGGGCAATCCAAGCACATTTCTGTCTTCAAGAATGTGTCTCCTATCCAATATGCCATGCTTTCGGTGTACGATTAAGAATTTCCTTAATCCTGAGTCAGTAGTGTTCATTTCTTATATAACTGAATAGGTTTATAAATAATACAAATACATTTTGGAGATAGATCAAGGCATGAAATGTATGGCTAAATAATAGTCACCTAGATGCATATAGGGGCATTTGAGACACCATCTGCCTGACTAGATGTGGCTGTAGTCTTGCATTCTGACACACTATATGTACCTGACTCACACCTGGAGAACAGGTCCACAAGGACTGATGTTTCCAGGAGCATGCTGCTTTAGCTGGAACCAGGGGCTCACTGAAGCGAAGCAGCAGGCAAGCACTTACTGTGCCAGAGCAGTGTGATGCTTGATGACCACGTGCTGACTCCATCAACATCACAAGTGTGGTCAGGTCTTCTATAACTAATATTCAATTTAGACAAAATACAGTAACTGCAACTCTAAGTTGAATTATCTTTAAAAATATTTGTGAAGCACTTTATTTTTTGATTTAACAAATACCCGTAGTGCAATACAATACACAAAGGTAATATGAATCACTTTAATTTTCGTACCAAAACAATTTTATTCACTTTTGAGGCATTATTTATTTAAATATTACCCATTGTTTGATTTTTATTTTGTTTGTGCATGGATACACAAAAAATATGTAATCAATCTTTTTTCTCCAATATATAATTTAAATCTTTAATAACATTGAGGCCATACTAATTGTTTTAATTTTATTGTCGCTATTAAACTTGCTATCTTGTTTGTATCTGGAAAACTTTCTGTAGGGTCAGAGCATAGGACAACACCTATTTGTACTAATTGTTTATCAGTTTCTAACATTCTGTCATGATGTTGTCAGATGAGTACTTCTGATTTACACAGCCTCCATCAGTGAACATGATCTGCTCTTCCTCCACGCAGCACACAATGGCTCACATACAAATATTTTAAATTGTTTCAGTGTAAGGAGTATGAAAACATATCTCACTGCAATTAAGATTGCCCGATTAGAACTGAGGAGGTAGGATAATTTCATAGATGTACAAAAATATCTCTCTACTATGGGAGGTTACATATTTATGAATTTTGACACTTTTTCTGATTTTTAAGGTTGACAAGGAATTTGTTTATATTTTCTGCATAAAAGGTAATGGAATTTATCTTTTTATATTTTAATGTTTTCAGTTTTAAAATAGATTGCTACTCATACTCAATTCTCAACTTTTACATATAAAGTTCATAGGAAAATTTTTCTCTGTGGGTTTTCAATTGTACAATAATCATTAGTTTCAGGGATTATAACTTTGTTATCAAATATACTTGTAGTTCTGTTTTATACCTGTTTGTTCTTCAGTGATTTTGCAACTGTTTATCAATATGAATAACACATTGTTTAAATATATTATTTCAGTGTGTTGCTTTATAAACAGTTTCTACTACATTTTATTAATAGGACATTGACTTTGCTGTACATTTGCCATTTGACTTTACACACAGACACAACATAAAACACCATCACCATTGACAAAAATGAAATATCAAACACCATCAGCAAAAGAAATTCATCATTTTAATTTGTTTCATTTGGAGTTGCAACAAATTGAAATTATAGATCACTGGAAGGATTTTTAACACTCTAATAGTAGATATTTTACATCTCTTTCTTATTTCCTTTAGTTAATCAGCACAATAATTTTCTCTGTATGATAACAGAACTGTAATTTTAAAAGTATATGTTTCATCTTTAGTTCATTTTCAGAATCTTCTAGCTTTCATTTTTGTTTGATAATGAATATGCTATTGGCTTTCTAACTCATCTGAATTAGTGTGAACAGTGTCTTTTGTTTCTTGCTATTCCTCTTATCCATTTTCTCTTATGTTTGCCTGGTCTAATTATTGGTGTGCTATTGACAGCAAATCAGCCAATCCCTTTTGTTTGTTTTCTTATGGAGTGTCATTTCTCTAATTCTAAATGTGCATCTGGTAAATATTACTAGTCATCCTAAATCCTTCATGTTCTTTGTATATTTGTCTCCTTTTAATTAATGTTCAAAGACACAATCTAGCAATTTTATCTTCTCATGGAATCTACCTGTTTTTTTAAATCCTATATATTTTTCATTTAAACGTAACATTTTATTCTTCTTAGTTTGAGCCTGGCCATTGATAAAGTTTGCATCCATTGTCTTATTTATTGTGTATAAGCCATAAATTGCTTGTAGGTAAGGCATAAGGAAGACATATTTGAAGGAAGGCATAAATATAGTAATAGCTGGGATAACTTATACTAAAGAACTTTGTGTTAAGCATTTCCTCTTTTAATCGTGCTTTCCATGTAGCACGCCTGCAACGCCTTTGGGGATGAATAACATAAGTCAGTCTCTGTCTCTCCTGAAGTATGTCACTCGTTTACAGATATTAGGGATTTTTTGTGAAATGTAAGATTAAATTGATAGAACCATGCTGGTAGTATGAATGTGACCAAAAAGTCTAGATATTAAATATTTATTTATTTAATTGCATCATTAGCCTTAGGAACAGACATTAATATGTAAACATAGTTCCACAGGTTAAAGAGAAGCTGCATAACTCCACCAAATTTTGCAAAAAAAGATAAAAAATGACTGTTGGAGCACAAGCACAGGCAATGTAGCCAGCGTTTCATACTTACAAGCCTTAGGATTGGCATGTGCTACCATTTAATTTGCTATCTTCACTCATCTTACCAAAACACAATTATTATGCATTGCTCAACCTTTTTCATTATGCAGTTTTCAATCTTACTCAACTCTGAAAGAATAATATTTTTGCCATTAATATATTGGTATCATGTAAAATATAACATAACCTCATATTTATTAAGCTAAACTTTCCTTTTTCATCACTTAACTCATTTTACTTATAATTAATTATACTAAGCCTTTTAATGGTATGAAGAACAGAACACACACACCCCCTTAGAATTAATTTAAATATATGCTACCTACAACACAGTAATTATTCCAGGCAGAGGGAGACTCATGTCTACCTCATGAGCTCAAATAGCTCTCCCCAGTCCACCATGCATAGATAAATAACAAATAGTACATGCACACAGAAGGTATAATTGTAGGTTTAATAAATAGAATTGGAAATTTAGAACTAAGTATTCCAATGGTTGACTTAGAAAACAAAATATTCACTTGAGTAATAAAGTAGCTCAGATTCATGCTAAGTGCTCAGACTAGGACAGTGGGCACATTTGCCAAGCAGATAACAAGGATGAGGCATCAAGGCAGACAACACAGCCCTGGACATTCTTCACAAAGAGCAGCAGCAATGTGAAACTTAAAATACACTGTGGTAAAGACTTTCCAAGTGTACCTAATGCTGAAAAGTGAAAAGAAAAGACCATTTTATGTAGACAAATATAGAACAGATTTAAAACCAAAACATTTTAATGGTAATGATTACTTGACCATGTTACATGAAATATTATTCATGTTCTTTGTCCATATAATGAAAATTATTTTTAAGGTCTTAGCATAACAAAATAAAAATAAAATGGAGAAAACTAAAGAGTAACAATTTTATTGAATTCTACTAAATGTTCCTCATCTGCCATTGTTCATACTTACTTTGTATAAATTGCTAGATTTATGGTCATAAATAGCTTCTGTGTCATAAGTGCCTCTAAAAAGTTGATATTTGTTTTTATTGAAGAATTAGAAATTTTAATTGAATACTAGGGAAATTTCAATATTTTAATCTGGATACTTTGAAATTTAAAGAGCATTTAGTTTAGTAAAATGAACATTACAGCAACCCACATAGGTCAGCATTCCTTTTAACCTGCGGAGACGTTTGTTTGATTGTTTTTGTTTCTTCTTCTATGTTAAACAATTCATTGCCATGTACCATACATGGATAATTCAAACCCTTTAAAGTTACAAATAACAAGACTACTATTATGTAGACAGCTTGGGCAAAGTAGGCAGTCACATGCAAATCTGAAATATGAATTAATTTCCTAAAAAGAAGACAAGAAAACAGAGTCCATTACTCTGTCATTAATTATATCAACAGAAAGAAAATATAAGTTTTGAGAATATACTAGTTATTTATTATTAAGACAGGATAATAGTATTTTAAGTTATGTATTATCCTATTAACCATAGAGTATTTATTAAGGGTTAGGATATTTGTTAGCATGCCAGAACATTTTTCTGCAAAGCAAGCACTTCTTGAAATCAAAGCAGTATTACCCTCATGAAAACCTATATTTGTTGCAATTGTTTCTTGACCAGAAAGAAGGGTAAAGACAAGGAAATCCTAGGAACTTGCCTGTCATTAATTCTAACCAAAATGGTTGGCTTCGGGTCAAAAGGAATAAGGGACAGAGTGATAGGACAGGAAGCAGACAGCTTGAGCTTTCTTATACATGCCCACAGATACATATTCATGCACATAAGTAGACAAATATTCAACATTGTGTTCATGTGTGCACATACATACTCATATGTCAACACTCATGGAATGTTCATTAAAACTTAATACCATTTACTACTCTTAGATTAACAAGTGTTAATTACACTCCATGAAAAGGTACAACTAACTAGGCAATGAAAGTCAAAATTTATTGAAAATAATTGTGTTTAGCAATTATATGGTAAACAACTCATTCCTTACCATATATTCTTCTCTACTGTTTCTTTATTCCTTCTTAAATTTCCAAAAATATTTCTCAATTGTTGTCTTTTTAATAGTTATTTTTATATGGTACTGTTCAGTGGAAGATAATAATGTTTGGTTAATATCAAACCAATACTAACTTTAAAAATATTTATTTTTGGTTTGTATATATTAATGATATGTCTGCAAGGATGTATGTATACTAAATTTCTGCCTGGTATTCTAAGCAGTCCAGATCATTGGATTTTCTGGAATAGGAGAAGTAGACATAAAGGAAATAAATTGAAGTTTCAATGTCATAGTTTCGATGTCACGTGAATGTGACAATAATAACATGATTTCTGTCTAAGAAAATCTGTTTCACAAGACTGGACCCTGATAATTATAAATCGGAAAGTTTATATAGAACTTATAATAGTGTTCTAATCATCTGCTGATCTTTTATATTAAATAAACATAAGCTTACAACCATTTAAGAAGTAGATATATAACTTCAAAAATACCCTCTCCCTATATTCAGTCGTCTTTTTTATTTCCACAGGTTATGATTTAGCACATATTTCTAGTAGGCCTTGGTCAGAAATTTGTGATCCTGAAGAAGAAAACACAAAAATTCACAGATTCCCAACATTAATGAAAGTGTTTCAGTGATAAAGAATAGTAAATCAATGATAATCTGAAAATATGTCAACAGAAGTAAGTGGACCCTATTTTCTCTCAGCACGATATTATTTTTGAATCTTTTAATTGAATGTCATGCAATTTTTTAGACTAGCTTGTTTTATTCTAATAATCAAATAGTGATTCAGCATAGTGTAGTTGTCATCAAATTTATGAATAAACTCTAATATGTTCACTTTTGTTTGTGATGAATTGTATAAAAATTTATACCTAGAAATGAAATTAAAACACAAGAACTGAAAAATGATGTGGAAGCCAAAAATACACCTCAAATATTGTGCAGGATATCTTCACTAAACTATATGGCTTCACACCACTGTCTATATATAGTCATGTGCTAACATGATACACCCACCCTTTCTGGGAGGAAATACTCATGTATTTCTGATATATACTGAAACAAAAGAGGGCTAAAAACTGAAATATGGAAGCCTAGTTTAGTTTAGAATTAGACACTGTGGTTCTAAATTTAATAGATATACAAACTCATAAATAATGGATAATTATTTCTGGTTTTTCATTTGAGAAATTATAGGTTTGGACTTGATTGTATTGATAGATTTGTGGAATTATATAACTGGAACAAGAAAATTATGAGGTTGTACTAAGTGATAGTTGAAATCACTTACAACTAAAAAATATATCTGTGTATATGCATACTCATAAAACATGTATATGATTTAAGATATCCAAAAAATGCAGCAACAACTAATTAAAAATTATGTAAAATTAAAGAATAGATAATGCTGTCATTTTTTGTTGGTATATGTATTATGTGCTTTGTAAAACAGGTTTTATTTTACAATGATCTTATCCTTTGTAATCATAAGCCATCATTTTGATAATTACATTTTATTTGACATTCAACATGCCTTTAATTATTTGTGTAGAATGAACTGCAATGTTGATTTATCATCAATATTATACTTAAGCACACAAACAGGAACTTCCATTTTGATAAACATGAACGTTTTAAAAAGTTTGACATTACCATTTGATATTTAAATTTACAGTTAAAACTGTTATGTTTTAATATTATCTGACCATTTTTATAATCTTCAATGAGGAAATAAGACCTCAAACATGAACACACACAATTGCTGCATTTGTGAAATAAATTTCTTTACATGATAGAATAACTAATGATTATCCTATGACTGCCTTCTAAGTTCTAGAACTTATATTTCTCCAAAGACACAGGTTGTAGGCCCATTTGTTAGGAAGTAGAAGTAAAATCTTTAAGATGTAAAATTCCTTCTCCTTTTTTCTTTCTTGTTTTTTTTTTTAATTTTTCCATTCAAAACTTTACACAGCAAAGATTGGCTGGATATGGAATTTTTTTTTTTTTTTTTGGTTTTTCAATACATGGTTTCTCTGTAACTTTGGAGCCTATCCTGAAACTAGCTTTTGTAGCCCAGGCTGGCCTTGAACTCACAATGATCTGTCTCCCAAGTGCTGGGATTAAAGGCATGTACCACCACTGCCCAACAAGATGTAAAATTTCTGACGAGTATGAAGTGTCCTTCTCCATCTCTTCTGATTGACTTTAATATGAAGTCTATTTTGTTTGGAATTAGGATAGCTAAACCTGCTTGTTTCTTAGGTTTATTTGTTTGGAAAATCTTTTCTCAACCCTTTACTCTGAGGCAATGTATGTCTGTGAGGTTGAGGTGTGTTTCTTCTATGCAACAGAAGGATGGATCCTGTTTTCATATTCATTCTGTTCTACTGTGTCTTTTTATAGGTGAATTGAGTCCATTGATATTAAGAGATACTAATGAGCAATGATTGTTAATTCCTGTTATTTTTCAGTGTTAGTGTTTGTGTGTTTCCTCCTTTGGGGTTTGCTGGTGTGAGGGTATCTGTTGCCTGTATTTTTGTGGGTGCACCTAGCTTCCTTTGGTTGGAGTTTTTATTATAGTACTTTCTGTAAGGCTGTGTTTGTTGAGAGTTTTGTCTTTTCATGATAGCCTTCTATTCCTGTATGTTTCTGTACTGTAATTTTTTAATATTTCATACTCCTTGTTTATATGTGATGCTTTTATAGAGTCCTGATATTCTATTTCTGCTCAAACCAATCTACTTGAGAGCAAGTATGGGTTTATGGGACGGTTTGGAAGGAAGCAGTTGGAAAGGAAATGATTTAACTATATTGTTGTCTCAAAAAATAAAAGAAAGAATAAGCAACGGATGAAATCCAATAAATTAAGCTTTATCATTGAACTATATGCTTGAGAGGATATGGGAGCCCTGTCCACCTCCTTCCTAGAATCCTTAAGGTAAGCAGTTTTGGTCACCATCTGCTTTTTTCCATATGTACTCATTCCATGGACCCAAAAGCAAAAGTGGTAAGCAGAAATGGACAGAAACCATTGAGTCTATGACTCAAAATGCTTTGTCCATTATTTTATTTTCTCAGGTACTGACATTTCTGTTACAGTAACAGCAAACTGACTGACATAATGGTGACACAATTCTGTGGAATGATTTCTATTAGTCTAATCTCCCAATTAACTTACTTATATCTTAACCCTTTAGGTTTTTCATAATCAAACAGAATGAAACATCACCAGTAACACTCAGACATTGAGAGTAAATGCTGACCAATATATACTCAAATGTTTAGCAAGATAATAAATTTGAGATTCTCTAATTAACTAGAGTATAAATAAATCTCTGAATTATGATGTATATTTTCCCATGAGTTGGTTTATTTACAATAATATAATAATTAAGAGAAAAGCTTTGTTGAGTAGAATTTTGGATCCATTTCCTTGGTTTTTGTACTCAGGTATATAAATTCTAAAAGTATGCATGGATGAAATATGATTGTTTACAATCCTATGATCAATTAATGTTGTGTGATATGGTTGACACCAAGTCTGTGTCACCCTGAGCACCATCTCCAAAGGCCAATTAGTAGAAGGAGAAAACTGACCACCATAATTTGACATTTGATTTTCATGGCTGAATAGCATGGAATCTATATTATACACTATTATCTATTTAGATCTAGATCAATAGATAGATAGATACATAGATACATAGATGCCAGACTATTGTGTAGTCTGTCAATAGTCTTGTGACATGGCATACATTTAATTATCTATTTTAAAATATTTTCTCTGTTTTTATCTTTATTCAAAGAAATTGAGAATACCAGTTCTATGGCTTATGTGCTAGGAAAAAATGATCACTGAGTAGCATTATAAATTTTATGTGAAATGTATCAATATTTTTTATTATAAACTTAAGCTGTTCTTAAAAAACTTAATCCACATGTATTATGTGGTTTCTACAATGATTTGATGGTTTCCAATCATTTATCTGTATTTAATTTTAGTTTTTATCTTGTCTACCATATATAACAAGAAACTTTAAAAGGGCAACACATTCATGCTCATAGTTTTCATGCTAAAATTGATAGATATAAGTATACACTGAGAAGACCCAGACCTCTATGTCTGTAGATTATGGAACACAAAGTATGGACATTGTATCAGCTATTTTTTAATCTAATTCTATTTTCTACATTTTGATATTTCACCATTTATGAGTGAAAATCTTAACTGAATCTAGCAGAAGAATATGGTTGAAGAGACATTAAAAAATTTCCACCTTCCACCATTTATATAATAAACAGTTCCTAAAGAAATCAAATAAAAAACTTGAGCTTACCATGACTAGTATTTAGAAAATTTTTTGAAAAACTTTGAGACATTTTTTGTACTTCTTTATATTCATTCTACGACAACACAAAAACTCAAAACCACTTTCACAAAAAAGTAATTTCTTAAAATTCTCTTTTTTCCAGTGGTAAAAATGAGCTAATAATAAAAAGAAATATTCTGCCTCTTTTGCAACTCAAAACATAAGCAAAGTTGAGTACACTACACCTTAATTATTCTAAGTTAAAATATATTCTGGAAAATATATTAATGTAATGTCTCAAATTGGGAAATGGCTGTGTATTCACAACACAGAGTTTGGTAAACTGCTTAATTCTTTACTTCTCTGATTTAAATTCAGCACAGCTTTGTTTACTTCTTTTAGAAAAAAAATCTTATTCATTTTAATCTACTATTTTATTTTATGATATACCTTAATTGAACTAAGTTTCTCTTTTCAAAGAAAATAAAGCAAAATACCACAGATCCTTCTGAAAGTATACGTTGCCTAATATTATCTTGCCCTAGCCATATTTAGGACATTATTATCATAAGTGTTTTGCTGTAGTTTATTTCAAAATTTTTTATAATTTGTTATGACCTTGGGCATGAATATGCTCATTAAAAATTAAATTGCTTATTATAGCCTGGCATCATTTTCTCCTTTGATCAGAAAGCACAATAGATTCCCTGAGTGGGTTTACCTGTGAAATATTTTAGTAACAAGAATAAAAGGCAAACTTCATAGCCACCGGAAACAAATGTTGGAACAAAAGCCAGGGAAATGCCACCAAGCGGGCATAATAAACATTTTGCACAGAGAACATAAACTATAGGTTCATGATGTAAAGATTTTTCTTCTTGGCTCATTAAATATCCTATTTAAAGGTAAAATTACATTTTTATTTGTGTATAATCATGTTCTACGACTAGACATCTCTCACAGATAATGTGCTTGCCTTAGCACTTCTCTGTTCCCTGTCCATAGCTAGAGCACATAATAAATTATATTGAGTTGATACTGCTATAAATGTAATCATGTAAGTCATAATATAAATAGTTGTTAATACTGGTAGCTCAATACTCTGAAATCATTTTAAAATTCCAAGTCTGTAATTCCTATTGTGGTTGTATTTTCCTATTTTAATTTGCTATAACTCTTTCCTTAGAGTTTTGTTGTAGTTCATATAGTTTATAGATTTTTTTCTTTCATCAAATGGGAAGAGTAATAAAGTAAAAGTAAAATGGATTACATAAAAGGTTGGCAGCAGTAATATAACTGGAATACTCAGAAATTTCTCATTTGCATTGATTACCACCATATGCACAGTGCATCAACATTTATTATATCTGAAATTTATTTATTTGTTTATAATAAATTCCTCTTTCATAAAATACATCCCAACCAAAGTTTCCCCACCTCCACCCCTCCCATCTTTCACCAATACATCCCCACTCCCCCTGCCCCCTGCTCCACTCTCCCTCTGTTTCCTTTCCAAAAAGACCAGGCCTCCAGGGGATCACAGGCAAAGTGGACAAAGATACAATAAAATAAGGCAGAAGCCCCCATATCGAAGTTGGACGAGGCAACCCAAGAGGAGGAGAAGCATCCCAAGAGCAAGACTTATGTGTCGGAGATACACCAACTCCAACTGTTAGAAGTCCGACAAAAACAGCTGTGACATTTATGCAGAAATCCTGGCTCAGCCCCAAGCAGTCTTGGTTCTTGCAGGTCCACTTTCTGTGAACCCTTGTGAACCCAGCTTCATAGATTTGGTGGGCCATGTTCTTCTGAGATATTCCATCCCCTCTGACTCCTATAATCTTTCCTCTCCCTCTTTCATGGTTTTTCCTGAGCTCTCAAGAGTGGGAACAGATGGATACCTCCAATGTAGACTCTATCCACAAAATAAGTGCCTGTGGGTATCTAGAACAGGTTTATCTTCTTCCAAAGAAAGTCTCTCTGATGACGACTAGACAAGACACAGACGTATGAACAGTAGAATTTCATCAAAAATCATTTCATTGATCTTTTTTCAGGCATGTTTGGTTCTACCCTAAGTCTCAAGTCTAACCAGTCTCCAGTTTCTGGCCATCCAGTGTGTGGCATGAGCTGCCTGCGTATGTGGAAGCCTCAAATCAAACATGGGTTGAGCTCACCGACAGGTTCTGTGTTACCATTGTTCCAGTACATCTTACAGGAAAGACAGATTGTAAATTGCGGGTTTTGTAACCGAGATGGTTTCTAGTCTCAGTAGCTGGGAGTTGATTCTGTGATTGTATAAATACAGTTGGTGACAGAACAGTCTATGTCTAGTTACTGTCATTGTGTTAGATTAATGGAGAAAGAGGCACTTTCAAGTTGATGATTTTAAATGATGGGAAAAAAAACCTTTTCTAATTAGAATTTAAAATTCAATTTCTGTATTTTAATTATTTTTCTTTTTTGTTACTTTATAAATAATACCAATCAAAATTTCCACTTCCTCCCTTCCTTCCACTTCCCTCCTGCTCCCCCACACACCCTTCCCACTCCCCATCCAGTCCTGAGAGAGGGCAAGGTATTCTGCCCTGTCGGAAGTCCAAGTGAACCCTTAAGGACTTTATTTCCCCATATTTTGGCTTTCCAAAATTGTTTTAGAGTTAACACAGTGTGACACATTTATCTCCTTTAACCTGTGAGACATTGACAGAAAAGTTAGGCAGGTGACACAGGATAATCTTTTTGAAAACATGCTGATAATTGGACCTCTTGGCAAACAGACTAATTATATTGCTGTGAGGAGGGATTTTTGTCTGTGGAATGTTTAAACAGTTTGCCTGGATTCAGACATTGCTTTGGTAAGACAAAACTAGTGCTCTCAGTTTATTTCTTTCTTAGAGAATATCAGGAAAACTTTATGTGTGCAACAACTATACAATTAATTAGAAATCTTCTCACTTTGAGTAAGGCAACCAACTCTAGATATCTTTTTTATTATGCTAATGATTTAGAACATGACCTAAAACTAGGTTAATTGTTTTCCACATCTTAGCTCATTCCTATTTTTAAAGCATGTTGGTCATTTTTACTTCGACATGATTATGAAATTGCTTATAAGGGCACAGGTTCATGTGTACATCAGATATCACAATGAAAATGTTATTGTTTTAACTATCATATATATATATAACTATATAATAACTATATATATCCATGTATTCATACTATTTAATTTGTTTCCCGTTTCTTATTAGTAATCAGATGAAATATATTTATGAGTTCTTGGTGTTTGTATATATATATATATACACATATATAACTATGTGTGATACATATATTTATATATCACATTTTAGATTAAATATATATTATGTCTTATATATAGAAAATCATATCTCACATAAAAAATAACCTTTTATTAATAATTTATACTACTCTGAGTTTTGCATCCAGAATGAGGGAGTGTAGGGAACAGGAATATGTATAAGTTTTATGAATGTCATAAGATGAAAATAAGTGTGTATCATTATGATCTAGTATAGCCTTGGAATTGTTTAAAGTTAATATAAATAGGCTGATAAAGTTTGACTATCAACAGTAAGGGTTTACTCTCATTTTTTTAAAACAAATCAAAAAACAAAGTAACAGGTCAATAAAATGAATCAATATTAGTTCAGGTTTACCCTGGGTAGTGCTATTAATGAAACTTTTATTTGAAGATCAATAAACTGTCAATCAATCCTTAGGGAAGGATAACCCAATGTATTAAAGGAGTCTATGGTTGTAGTGTAAGAAGTTATGGAATCAGGTGTTGGTTACTAAAAGATAAATTGCATATATTAATATAAAATGCATTTGGAAAAGGAAATTATTTATACAGATGATTAAATAAAATATTCAGACTAACATTTTGTGGTTTTTAGAGAAGAGAGATGATTAAAATCTACTTGTTAAGGAAGAACTCTTATATATACATACATATATATATACACATATATATATATATAAAATAGTATGGCACCAAGTTGTGATGAAGAATGACTCAGTACACCATTGTAACCTCTAAGGAAATTTGTGAGATGGTTTTCAGTAAGTTCCTCCAGTTGATCAAAAGTTGTTGTAAGGAGAGAGGGCCTGCTTTTCATCCCGGCCACTCGGCTAGCTTAACCCCCAAAATAATCACACAGAAATTGTATTAATTAAATCACTGCCTGGCCCATTAGCTCTAGCCTCTTACTGGCTAACTCTCACATCTTGATTAACCCATTTCTATTAAATCTGTGTATCACCGTGTGACTGTGGCTTATCAGCAAGATTCTAACCTAGGTCCATCTCAGGCAGGAGATTCATGGCGTCTGCCTGTCTGTCCTTCTTTCCAGCATTCAGTTCCCTCTACTCCACCTATCGAAGCGCTGCCCTATCAAAAGGCCAAGGCAGTTTCTTTATTCAACCAATGAAAGCAACACATAAACAGAAGGACCTCCTACACCAAAAAGTAACTAAGAGAAAGCAGTTGATGCTAGTTTAATGTGAAATGTGCAAAATGCACTCAGGAGATTGAACAATTGTTTCAAACTTAGTGTTTCTGTTCGGGATGTTTTTAGACACTTTAGACAATGATGTCTCACTGGAGAGAATGGGCTGCTGTCGACAGGACTGATATTTTATTATTCATAGCTGCTTCCTATTCCTCTCCCTGTCTCCTCTGACTGTGGATGAGATGAAACCAGGTACTTTACACTCCCGAAACCCAGTTTTTTCTGCCATGATTTGGTACAAAATAACTTTCTCTTCTTTGTTTAAGATCTTGTCAGGTATTTGATTATATCAGTGAGCAAAATAAATAATAGTTCTACGGTCATGCTCCTGTTTAAGTTAAGCTTGCATGTAGTAAAGTGTGGTAAGAAGGGATTATCACAAAATTGCTATTATTGTCTGTGGCACTAAGTTCAGATTTATATCCACTGCAGAGAATATACTTTGTTTCTTCCTAGACATAAATTTGAAGTCTAGCTTGAGACTCACAGATATACTTCTTCTGAAAGTGGCACTGATCATGTTCACATATGAAGAGAAGCTGTGTTGTTTGACAAGAGAGAAAAATGTCAGCAAAATTATTTGAGTTCCTTATCTCCATGCTCTTATTTATTTTATCCTTGACACTATTTATTTTATCCTTGACATTGTCACTGTGGTACGATAAATGATGGTCTCTTAAATGTGACCTTGTTAAAGCATTGAGAACCAATTATTTATTTGTGGGATCTTATAATTAGAAATGATTTTTTGGCAGGTATATATAATCATTGGTGTTGTAGTATATGAAAGTCTGTTCCATTTGTTTATGTTGTGGACCGTTTGTTTTAATGATGCAAAAATGTGTTGCATTCTTTTAGGTTGCACTTTCTTAAACTCGGTGAAGCTGTGACTCTTTGCTTCTCTAAAACACCTGATGGTCTAATAAAGAGCTGAGTGGCCAATAGTGAAGTAGGAGAAAGTATAGGCAGAGCTGGCAGGCAAAGAGAATGAATAGAATGAGAAATTTTGGTGGAGAACAAGGAACAAGAGATCAAGGAGAAGAGGACATCAGAACCACCCAGACAGCTACATAGCAAGCAAGAGAGAAAGGAGTAAAGAAAAAGTGGAGTAAAGAAAAAGTTGATTAGAAATAAGCAAACTACACTGGGTTTTTCATTTTTCTCTATTAAGTTTAGTATTATCTTTCAAGGTCTGTAAAGAATTGTGTTGTGATTTTGATCGGACTGCATTGAATCTAGATTGTTTTTTGGTAGGACTGCCATTTTTATTATGTTGATCCTACCTATCCAAGAGCATGGGAGATCTTTACATTTTCTGGTATCTTTTTCAATTTCTTTCTTCAGTGACTTAAAATTCTTGTCATACAAGTTTTTCACTTCTTTTGTTAGCGTTACCCCAAGATATTTTATGTTGTTTGTAGCTGTTGTGAAGGGTAATGCTTCTCTGATTTCTTTCTCATCTTCTTTGTAATTTGTGTATAGGAGGGCTTTTGAGTTGCTCTTGTATCCTGCCACATTACTGAAAGTGTTAGTCAGCTGCAGGAGTTCCCTCTAAGAATTTTTGGAGTCACATATGTATATCATCGTATCATCTCTAAATAGCAAGAGTTTGACTTCTTCCTTTGCAATTTGTACCCCCTTAATCTCCTTTTGTTGTCTTATTGCTCTAGCTAGGACCTCAAGAACTATATTGAATACATATGGAGAGAGTGGGCAGCCTTGCCTTGTTCCTGATTTTAGTAGAATTCCTCTGAGTTTTTTTCCATTTTATTTGATGTTGGTTGTCAACTTGTTGTATATTGCTTTAATTATGTTTAGATATGTTCCTTATATTCCTGACTCTCCATGACCTTTATCATAAAGAGGTACTAGATTTTGTCAAATGCTTTTTCAGCATCTAATAAGATGATCATATGATTTTTTCAGTTTATTTATATGGTGGATTACATTAATAGTTTTCTTATGCTGAACTATCTGATGAAGCTGACTTGATCAAGGTAGATGATATGCTGGAGAGGATGCAGAGTAAGGGGAACACTCCTCCTTTGCTGGTTTGTTGGTGGGAATGCAAATGTGTACAACCACTCTGAAAATCAGTATGGTGGTTTTTCAGAAGATTGGGACTCAACGTACCTTAGGACTCAGCAATACCACTCTTGGGCATATACCCAGACATTTGTTAGACTATGTTTATAGAAACATTATTTGTAATGTATTTTTCAGAACCTGGAAACAACCTATATGACTATCAACCAAAGAATGGATAAAGAATATGTGGCACATTTACAC
>PVIU01028350.1:0-19097 GCA_004026605.1 Ondatra zibethicus | reverse complement strand
AGTGCCATTATCATTGGCTTCTCAGTCAGTCCCCATTGTCAGTCATATTCAGAGAGTCTGTTTCGATCACATGCTCGTTCAGTCCCAGTCCAGCTGGCCTTGGTGAGCTCCCACTAGATCGGGCACACCATCTCAATGGGTGGACGAATCCCTTGCGGTTCTGACTTCTGTGTTCATCTTCTCCCTCCTTCTGCTCTCATAGAACAGACTTTTAAGGTATTCAAGAGAGGGTGCCAAATCTTCTGGGTATTGGGCTATTACCTCAAAATGTTTACCATTGCATCTAGACTGTGCTTTATTGTTTGTTTGGTTCCTTATACACACTCACCTACAAGTATAGTCCTGCTGCTTTCTGAGAAATTCGTTTCAGGCAACTGCATTTTTCTCTTTTCTCTCTGTGGGGAAGGAGGAAATCAGTGGGAGGTTACACCTAGCTCTCTTCCTTCTGCCCATTCATCACAGGCTCTGATCCTGTTCTACCTCTTTAAGAGCAGGTAAACAATTCCTTAATCCTCTTGTGACTGCACACGATACAGCTTATCGCCACAAGAAAAGAAATCCTGTAAATCCCCAAACAACTGAGCCAATGAGTCTGGCTTACTTTGAAAACATTTCCCATCATGAGAGAAGCAAATACTCCCTGCAGGTGTCCAAGAAGTAAGTCAATCCATCCCGACAGGTGTTTGCACGGAAAAGAAGTCAATAGGCAAGGCACACATGATCTGAGATTTGTTCTTGCTCATGAACAATGCCAATCTGTAATAATGTTAAATAATGTTAGTCATTGTACATGTTCCCATAGTCCTTGCCAAAATATTGCATGCAAAGCATATATAATGAGGCAAATGTCTACTGAACCTCGCTCAGGGGTTGAGAACATGCTGGGAAGCAATTATTTGACTGCAAAAGAGAGTCTGAGCTGATTTCACCATTGCATTTCTGTCCTCATAAATGATTCCTCAGCAGCAGTAACTATGCTCTTTGTTCAGTGGAAAACAAAGCCCTGATTTTAAGCATAGTATATGAATTCTTCAATAAAAGCTTTTTGGTCTAGAACAAAACCTAAACTGTCTCCTAGTTTCCCTGGCTCACTTTTCTGAGCTCATCCTTTGTCATCACCTGCTTATGACTGCACCGGTTCAGGCTTCCTGTCGACCCAGCATCAGGTCCAGCATTAGCGTCTATAGCTCCTTCCACCTGCATACCTTTTGCCACAGCTTTCACGGTCATGGCATCTCAAGTCTCAGAGAGTCTCTCTGACTTCTTAACCATCAAACCCCGGCACTCCCATTGTTCACCCACTCGCTCTATTTTCTTCCTGCCGCACAGCACCTCCTCCAGTCTTATTTGTTGCTACCTGTCTTTCTGCACTGGATTAGAAACTGCTCATCATGACACCAATACTCACAGCATGTCTAGCATATAGAACGTACTTGTTCATTATTACATACATAGATATATGGAGGTCACTTGGATGGGTAGATGGTATTAAGATCTCATGTCTACAGCATTTGACTAAAACTGAACTGCCCTCCAGTTTTGAACTATCTGAGTGATTATCATCCGGTCTGCTTCATAGACCCCCACAAGAAGATCCTTCTTTTCAACTGTGTACAGATGAGCATGGCAGTCTAGCTTCTGTGGTCTTTTCCTTCTCAGAATGCCCTCCACTTCCTCTTTGTAAGTCCAGTGGGAAGTTCTGAGGCATTTGTTCATAGACAATAGAACTGACAGTTAATGGATGCTTTAAAACACATTTTAGAATATCAAGTGTTGGTCAACATGTACAGTGTCACTGAACATCAAGAACAGTTTGCAGCAATGGCTGATAAAGAGAAAATATGCCGTTTCTTCCACAGTTCAAGACTTGAAAACTGTAATGGAGGCAATGAAGAAAACACAAACTGAGGGATGGCTGGATATGGAAAATCTGGGTAAACAAACAGGAACTACAGAGACAAATATAACCAATAGAATACAAGAGATAGAAGAAAAAAATTTCAGATGCTGAAGATACTATAGAGGAAATAAACTCATTGATCAAAGAAAACGACAAATCCAACAAATTCTTAACAGAAAACATCCAGGAAATCTGGGACACTATGAAAAGACCAAACCTAAGAATAATAGGGGTAGAAGAAGGAGAAGAATTCCAGCTCAAAGGCCCAGAAAATATATTCAAAAAATTGTAGAAGAAAACTTTCCCAACCTAAAGAAGAATATTCCTATGAAAGTACAAGAAGCATACAAAACACCGAATAGATTGGGTCAAAAAAACCATCCCCTCACCATATAATAATTAAAACACAAAACATACACAATAAAGAAAGAATATTAAGAGCTGCAAAGGAAAAAGGTCAAGTAACATATAAAGGTAAACCTATCAGAATTACACCTGACTTCTCTATGGAAAACATGAAATCCAGAAGGTCATGGATAGATGTGCTGCAGACACTGAGAGACCATGGATGCAAGCCCAGACTACTATACCCAGCAAAGCTTTCTCTCACTATCAATAGAGAAAACAAGATATTCCAGGATCAAAACAAATTTAAGCAATACATAGCCACAAACCCAGCCTTACAGAAAGTACTAGAAGGAAAACCACAACGAAAGGAAGCTAACAACACCCATAATAACAAAGACATCTAACAACCCTACAACAGCACAACTCATAGAAGGAAAACACACAAACTCTACCACCCAAAAAAAGAAAAATAATAACCGGAGTTAAAAACCACTGGTCATTAATATCACTTAATATCAATGGACTCAATTCACCTATAAAAAGGCACAGGTTAAGAGAATGGATACAAAAACAGGATCCAACATTCTGTTGTTTACAAGAAACACATCTCAACCACAAAGACAGACATTATCTCAGAGTAAAGGGTTCGGGAAAGGTTTTCCAATCAAACAGACCTAAGAAACAAGCAGGTGTGGCTATACTAATACCGAACAAAATCGACTTCAAACTAAAATCAATCAGAAGAGATGTAGATGGACACTTTATACTCTTAACAGGAATAATCCATTAGGATGAACTCTCAATCCTGAATATATATGCCCCTAATATAAAAGTACCCACATATGTAAAAGAAACACTACTAGAACTTAAAGCACACATCAAACCCCACACACTATTAGTAGGAGATTTCAACACTCCTCTCTCACCAATGGACAGGTCAACCAGACAGAAACCTAACGGAGGTAATGACTCAAATGGACTTAATAGACATCTATAGAACATTCCACCCAAACAGGAAAGAATATACCTTCTTCTCAGAATCTCATGGAACCTCCTCGAAAACTGATCACACACTTGGTAACAAAGCAAACTTCCACAGATACAAAATTGGAAAATGTAAAAGAAATGGACAGTTTTTTAGATAAATACCACATACTGAAATTAAATCAAGACCTGGTGAACAATTTAAATAGACCTATAAGTCGCAAGGAAATAGAAGCTGTCATCAAAAACCTCCCAACCAAAAAAAGCCCAGGACCAGATGGTTTTAATGCAGAATTCTAACCAGAACGTCCAAGAAGAGCTAATACCTATACTCCTTAATGTGTTTCACATCATAGAAACAGAAGGGTCATTGCCAAACTCTTTTTATGAAGCTACAGTTACCCTCATACCAAAACCACACAAAGACACAACCAAGAAAGAGAATTACAGACCAATCTCACTCATGAACATTGATGCAAATATTCTCAATAAATACTGGCAAGCCAAATCCAAGAACACATCAAAAAAATCATCCATTATGATCAAGTAGGCTTTATCCCAGAGATGCAGGGCTGGTTCAACATAGGAAAATCTATCAATGTAATCCACCATATAAATAAACTGAAAGAAAAAAACCTATGATCATTTCATTAGATGCTGAAAATGCATTTGACAAAATTCAACACCCCTTTATGATAAAGGTCTTGAAGAGATTAGGGATACAAGGTTCATATCTAAATATAATAAAAGCAATATACAGCAAGCCAACAGCTAACATCAAATTAAATGGAGAGAAACTCAAAGCGATTCCACTAAAATCAAGAACAAGACAAGGCTGTCCACTCTCTCCATATCTCTTTAATATAGTGCTTGAAGTTCTAGCAATAGCTATAAGACAAAATAAGGAGATCATGGGGATTCGAATTGGAAAGGAAGAAGTCAAACCTTCGTTATTTGCAGATGATATGATAGTGTACATAAGTAACCCCAAAAACTCTACCAAAGAACTTCTACAGCTGATAAATACCTTCAGTGATATGGCAGGATACAAGATCAACTCAAAAAAATCAGTAGCCCTCCTATACACAAAGGATAAAGAAACAGAGAGGGAAATCAGAGAAACATCAGATTTCATGATAGCCACAAATAGCATAAAGTATCTTGGGGTAACACTAACCAAGGAAGTGAAAGATCTATTTGACAAGAACTTTAAGACCTTGAAGAAAGAAATCGAAGAGGATACCAGAAAATGGAAGGATCTCCCATGCTCTTGGATTGGTAGGATCAAATAGTAAAAATGGCAATTCTACCAAAGGCAATCTATAGATTCAATGCAATCCCCATCAAAAGCCCAACAAAATTCTTCAGTTATTGAGAGAACAATAACTAAGTTTATATGGAAAACCAAAAATCCCAGGATAGCCAAAACAATCCTATACAATAAAGGAACTTCCAGAGGCATTACCATCCCTGACTTCAACCTCTATTACAGAGCTACAGTAATGAAAACAGCTTGGTATTGGCATAAAAACAGAGACGTTGACCAATGGAATCAAATCAAAGACCCGGATATTAGTCCACAAACCTATGAACACCTCATATTTGACAAAGAAGCTAAAATTATACAATGAAGAATGAAAGCATCTTTAACAAATGATAGTGGCATAACTGGATGTCAACCTGCAGGAGAATGAAAATAGACCCTTATCTATCACCATGCACAAAACTCAAGTCCAAATAGATGAAAGACCTCAATATAAATCCAACCACACTTAACCTGATAGAAGAGAAAGTGGGAAGTAGCCTGCAATACATTGGCACAGGAGACCACTTCCTATATAAAACCCCAGTGGCACAGACAATAAGAGCAACAACGAATAAAAGCTTCTCCTGAAACTGAGAAGCTTCTGTAAAGCAAAGGACACAGTCATTAAGACAAAAAAGGCATCCTACTGAATGGGAGAAGATCTTCACTAACCCCATATCAGACAAAGGACTGATCTCCAAAATATACAAAGAACTCAAAAAACTGGACATTAAAATTCTGAATTACCCAATTGAAAAATGGGATAATGAGCTGAACAGAGAATTCTCAACAGAAAAAATTCGAATGGCCAAAAGATACTTAAGGTCATGTTCAACTTCCTTAGCCATCAGGGAAATGCAAATCAAAACAATGTTGAGATACCATCTTAAACCTGTCAGAATGGCTAAAATCAAAAACACCAATGATAGCCTATGCTGGAGAGGATGTGGAGTAAGGGGAACTCTCATCCATTGCTGGTGGGAATACAAACTTGTGCAACCACTTTGGAAATCAGTGTGGCGGTTTCTCAGGAAATTGGGAATCAACCTACCTCTGGATCCAGCAATACCACTCTTGGGAATATATCCAAGAGAAGTCCAATCATACTACAAAAGCATTTGTGCAACTATGTTCATAGCAGCATTATTTGTAATAGCCAGAACCTGGAAACAACCTAGGTGCCCCTCAATGGAAGAATGGATCAAGAAAGTGTGGAATATATACACATTAGAATACTACTCAGTGGTAAAAAAACAATGACATCTTGAATTTTGCATGCAAATGGATGGAAATAGAAAACACTATACTTAGTGAGATAACCCAAACCCAAAAAGATGATTATGGTATGTACCTACTCATTAGTGTACCCTAGCCATAAACAAAGGACACTAAGCTTATAGCTCACAAGCCTAGAGAAGCCAAATAGCAAGGTGAACCCAAAGAAAAGCATATATAGATCCTCCTGGAAATTGGAAGCAAACAAGATCGCTGGGCAAATGTTAGAAGCACAGGAGTGGGGATAGGGATGGAGGTAGGAGTTGGGAGTGGCGCTGGGCGAAAGGGAAAGGAGGAGGGGTAGGGAGAAGGGAAAGACTGGGGAGAGCTTGGGGGAATGGGAGGGTAGAGATGCACTAAGGGTGGGTACTGGAGAAGGGAATAAGATATCTACATTAAGGGAGTCATGTTAGGATTGGCAAGAGACTTGGCTCTAGAGGGGATCCCAGTGTCCACGGGGATGTTTTCAGCTAGGTACTTGGGCATCAGAGGAGAGGGTGCCTGAACTAGCCTTGTCCCATAATCACATTGATGAATATCTTGATCATCACCATAGAAATTTCGTCCGATGAATGGAGATAGAGACAGAGACCCACATTCACATCAGAGCAATGGACTGAGCACCCAAGGTCCAGTTGAAGAGCAGAAGGTGGGAGAAGATGAGCAAGGAAGTCAGGACTGCGAGGGGCTGGTCCATCCACTTAGACAGGGTGACTGACCTAATGGGAGCTCACCAAATCCAGCTGGACCAGGACAGAATGCACATATGATCAAATCGGAATCTCTGAATGTGGCTGTCAATGGGGGCTGACTGAGAAGCCAATGATAATGGCACTGGGACCTAACTCTTCTGCATGTATTGGCTTTTTGGGAACCTAGTCTATATGGATGCACAGCTTCCTAGGCCGGGATGGAGGGGGAAGGGCCTTGGGCTTCCCACAGGGCAGGGTACCCTGCTCCTTAATCAGGAAGCAGGGAGAGGGAGGAGGAGTAGTGGGGGAGAGGGAGGGAAATGGGAGAAGGGGTGGAAGTGTAAATTTTTGAATGAAAAATAAAGAATATGAAAAAAAGACTCTTAAGTTATAATAAAATGATTAACCACTCAGAACCCAGGTTCAGTGTATATCAGTCTTTAGTGGGTTTGAAGGGGTCAGTATTTGGCTTATTTTATTGGAGGATGAAAAGTTCTTTGAATGATAATTCCCAAAAATCAAAAAGAGCAAACATGGGAAAATCTTACATTACATTTAAAACTGTAATTTTTAAAGATTTTATGTGATTTAAACTAAAAAAGGAACATCAGCATAGTACTAGGATAAAAGTAGATATGGCCTATGACACAGATAAAAACAGTGCGTTTAGAAAATGACCTTCACAGGGGCTGTAAGCAACTGCATCTGAGGAAGGACTTCCAGGGTGTGCATGTGTGCAGCCCACTGAGTAAATAACCCATCCTCCCATCCTTGGGACGTGCCATTAGGCGTCTCATATTTTTTGAAGTTACAAATTATTAAGGCACATTCCTTCCTATCCAGGTGATTGGCAGGTTCCTTTGGATTAACTCTTTTCAAAGGCGGGCAATGATATGTCTGTAATTGTAATTGCTCACCTATAGCGCTCATGTCAAAGAGAAGTACACATGAGTGGTGGCCACGGTCCAGGAACAGATTCAGGTCACCTTGAATTCCATGTTCCAGTGCGGTAACATGTAACAGAATAAACAAAGTTATCAATCAAGGCAATTTTTTAAAATGTTGATAGAAACTCTAGGCAGACACTTACATAGAAGGAGGAAACCTGTTGTAGACCTGAGATGCTGTCTAATGGTTGGGGAAGCTGGGTGCTTTGTTGTGTTAGTGCATCCCAAAGGGTTTATCTGTGAGTCACAGAATGCTAGGTCTGTTGGCAAGGAGTGGTTATTTAAGGATCTAATGATAGCCCAAGATAAATTGCAATTAGCCTCATGACCTGCAACATTCCAACATCACTGCCATGGCTGAAACCCTAAGCAGTTAATTAGCCATGGAGAAGTTTCAGTAGAAGGTATGGTTTCTAATGTCATGTCTCCTCCCAGAGCCACGAGACAACTCAGATACCATTTCTTTTTATTTTAAAAATGATATAACAGCTGAGATAAAAGCATTTAGAAAAGAGAAATAAGTCTATGAAAATAGCCATGCTTTTTGGTGAGGAAATAGCATTCCTTTGATGGGTGGGCCTAACAAAGCCCTGCTATCTCTATCTGCCTTCCTTTCATCCAGTATCTTAAATTTTGTGGAAGATACCTCCCTAATTCTTTCACACAGTATTTCAGATCTGAAGAGGACAATTGTGATATTTCCCTCCTTAGGATTAGTGTGTTACCAGGACACAGGAGGTGGTGCCCACAGCTAATTAGTGGGGTCCAGTCCATCTTCAATGGACTCCAAGCCTCCTAATGTTTGACTACCTGCTTAACAAAGGACCTGGTTCCAAGGTCACAGAAAGCTACAGGAGATCTGGGGGTGTTCACACAAAAGCAGAGACATGCCCTTGTTTCCTCCTTTCCCTCCTCCTTCCTCTGATTGCTCTACACCTGTGTCTGTGTAGCCTGATCCATGGCCCGCCCAAAGCAGGCTCCTATATGTAGGAAGGAAAGAATAGGATTAATGCAGAAACTGCCCACAGGGTTCCCCTGCAGGTGGCGTTCATCAGGTAGCAGAACTCAAGAACTATTCTGGAAGAACAGTCTAAAGACAGCGACATTATCAGTCAACAAGCAGGGAGCAAAGGTATAGAAAACCCCTCATCTGAAATCCTGTGAGTATTAATGACTATCTTCCTGGGTTACCAGGCAAGACTCCCTTAAAGATAGACAGCAAGGTCGGGGAGAGGAAAAGAGGTGGTCACTGTTTCTAGCACAGAAGAGAGCAATATTTTTCCAATGATAAAGAAAAAAAGTGTTGTTTTGCCTCTAGCCCCAAATTTTTGAAGTCCTGGGACCAAGTCACTGGTCTTATTGTTTGATTCAAGAGCAAGGATTACCTGAAGGATTTGGAGAAATCCCCTTGATCAAGAACTGTCAGGTACTCCTTCTCTGAAGAAAGACATCAAAGCTAAACCTGTCTACCATAAAGCAGGGCCAAGATCTCCTCAGTAGAGACGCTAGCACAGGTCTTGTCCGTGCTCTATCTGAGGTGCCACCCTTGTGTTAGCTGTCACTCCCTGATCTTGTGAAGCTGTTTTGAAAGGAACCAAAGGGGAGCTCAGGCAAGCTGACTGAAGAGTCCAGGATAGAAACCAAGTGGCGAGGGCTGTGCTTCCTTCTCACTTCTCTCAGAAAGGTCTCAGGCCTTTGCTGCAGGCACCTGCATCTGGCAGCTTGGATTTACAGAAAAGTTTGCACAGCTTTTTCCCAAGGGTGGTATGAGGCTATGTATCTAGTGGGGGCCCTCAGTATGCTGGAGTCTTGAAAGGTTGTCAAGACATTCCAAAGCCACAGGGAAAACTGGAGAAGTATTTTTTTCAGAAGTACCTGGACCCCAGACTCTCTGAAAGCTACCTCCTTCACCTCAGAAACAGGTTGACCTACTGCAAGCCTCCTTGGGTGTCAGAGGCACTAAGATATGTGACTCCTAGAGACAGGACTTTATTGCCTGACACAATTGAGTTCATGGGCATTCTTTTGATCACCTGGTGCCCTCAAAGCTGAATGCTGTGCTCCTCACTGGGCTCTGGTAATAAGTATGAAGTGAACAGTCCCTCAGCCTCCTTGAAATCACCCTGCTGGGTCACTCCAAAGACCTTATGGGTCTGTTACCCTGGCATAGGGACATACAAAAGAGCATAATGACATAGTAAATAGATGGATTAAGAAGCAAGACATATCTGTGGCCTGATGGGGGGCATTTCCATACCCACAAGAAGATGACTTGGACCCAGCCATCTGCAGAGATGGGAGAGTCAGAGCTTCTAGAGTGGCTCAGTTGTGATGCAGGGTAGATCTGGGGGTCCTGGAACTCCCAGAGACGTCCAGGATTTAGCTCTCACCCTCCCAGAGTACCAGAGAGATGGCTATATACCAGTGCCATTTTCCCACAGGGGAGTTAACAGGCCAGGCTATGTCTGTAGTAATAGATAAAGACTTAGCAGGGGTAGGCAAGAAGCAAATTATACTTGCTTGTCATTCTCTGAGGTGAGTCACTTAGCAGAAGTGGCGGGAAGCAGACCCCAGTATGTGGCATTGCACTAGCAATCAGCCCAGTTACTTTATAATGATACTTGTGTGTATGTTTTCAGGGTTACCATTTGTGTTAAAACACCAGTTAGGGATGGGAGGGGGTCTCTGGGGAAGAGAATTTCTCCCACACTTAGTATTCTTTACCAGGCAGGTTTGTAATGCCATGAAGGTCAGTGCAGAAGACTTTGCAGCACAGGAACTGGAAATAATGGCCTGGTTCAAACTTGCATTTGTCTAAGGGCTATGGAGAAAAGTGGTTCCTTGGAGTTGAAGAGATGGCTCAGAGGTTAAGGGCTTCACAATCCTTTGTAACTCCAGTCCAAGGACATTCAACACCCCTTTCTGGCCTCCTTAGGCACTGGGCAAGCACATGGTGCATAGACATGCATACAGATAAAATACCTAACTCATTACATAAATTTTAAATGATGCCCTAAGAGCAAAACTGGACACTAGTGTAGATGAACGTCTCCTCGGCACTGGTAAACAAGGGCCTGTGCGAAAGCAAGCCATGCAGTTCTTCTGTCCCAGCAAACTCAGAGATAGCAGGCAGCACAAGAGCAGACTGCACGTTAATAATATTCCAAGGCTGTCTCATCTCCTGGGCCTCTATGGAGACATATGCCTTGAACCAAGCTGTAGTGCTTGCTCTTTTAGAAAAAACGAGCTTACTATCAAAACCCCAGCTCATTGGGAAAAAAATATAGTAGAACCTTAAGACTTCTTGAAGGAGACCAAGTTATGGTGAATGTCTATAATCCCATATTTTAGGAGGCTAAGACTTAAGACATAAAACAGAGGGATTGCAAGTTTGAGGCTACGTGGTCTCTTCAATGAGTCCAGGCCAGCCTTTTTCCATGACATTGTCTCAAAACAAAACACCCCCTAGGACTTTAAATAATAAAGTATGGAATGTATGGTCATTATTACTTATATTTAAAAGTATGGAATGGTCATAACCAAAAAAGATGGTTAAGTGTGTAGAAGAACAGATACCCTGAGCTAGATTTAGCTGCAAGAATATTTATTTAGGTTATATAAAATACTTCTTAAAATATCTCCTTTGATGTTTTGTGTTTCCCCCAATGTGTCTGTTTTTATGCCAATACCATGGTGTTTTTATTACTATAGCTGTAGTCCAACTTGAAACTGGGGGTAGTGATGCCTCCTACAGTTTGATTATATTATTCAGTATTGCTTAACTATTATCTTAGGTTTTTTGTTTTGTTTTATTTTGTTTTGTCTTTTTGTATGTGTGTTTCCATGCAAAGCATAAATTTGTTCTTTCATGATCAGTGAAGAATTGTGATGGGAATTGCATTGAATCTGTAGATCACTTTGGTAGGATGGCCATTTTTAAAATATTAGTTCAACTGATCCATGTGTACGGGAGACCTTTCCACCTTCTGATACATACTTCAATTTCTTTCTTCAGTAACTTTTATTCTTTATCATACAAATCTTTCACTTCCTAGTTACCCCAAGATATTTCATGTGATTTGCTGCCATTGTGAATGTCATCATTTCCCTTATTTCTCTCTCCATTGTCTTGTCATTTGTATATAGGAGGGCTACTGATTTTTAGGTGTTAATTTTGATCCAGCTACTTTGCTGAAAGTATTTATCAGCTGCAGGAGTTTCCTGGTATAATTTTTATACCCACTTATGTATACTATAATATCATTTACAAATAAAGACACTTTGATTTATTGTTTTTAAATTTGTATCCCCTTGGTATTTTTCAATTGTCATATTGCTCAAGCTAAGATTTCCAGGACTGTATTGGACAGGAGAGAGGACAACTGACTTGTTCCTGATTGTAGTGGAATTGCTTTGTTTCTTGTCATTTAAAATCATGTTGACTGTGGCTTTGTCTTACACTGCCTTTATTCTGTTTAGATATGTCCCTTGTATTCTTAATCTCTCCCGGACTTTTATCATGAAGCTCATTGGATTTTGCCAAATGCCTTTACTGAATCTAATGAGATGATCATGAGGGTTTTTTTTTTTTTGCCTTTCAATTTGTTTATATGGTGGATTACATTTATTAATTTACATATGTTGAACCATCACTGGGATGAAGCCTACTTGATATCATTTTAATGTGTTCTTGGATTCAGTTTACAAATATTTTATCAAGAATTTTTTCATCTATATTCATAAGGGAAATTGATTTGTAATTCTCCTTTTTGTTGTATCTTTATGTACTTTGAGTATCGGGCTAACTGTGACTTTCTAAAGCAAATTTAGCAGTGACCCTTCTCTTTTTATTTTGTGAAATAATTTGACAAGTAGTGGCTTTAGTACTTCCTTGAAACTACGGTAGAATTCAGTGCTAAAATCTTCTTGTCCTCAATTTTTTTGGTTGGTAGACTTTTAATCACTGCTTCTATTTCACTAGGGGTTGTAGTTCTGTTTAAATTGTTTATATGATCTTGATTTCATTTTTGTAAGTTGTATGTATGGAGAAACTTACACATTTCTTTTAGATTTTTTGGTTTATTGGAATATAGGTCTTTAAAGTATGTCCTTATGATTCTTTTGATTTCCTTAGTATCTGTTGTTAAATCCTCATTTCATTTCTAATTTTGTTAATTTGGATATTTTGTCTTTGCCTTTTAGTTAATATAGATAAGTGTTGTCAATCCTACTGATATTTCTCAAAGAACCATCTTTTTTTCATTGATTCTTTATATTGTTTTTGTTATTTTTATTTTATTGACTTCGATCCTGAATTTCATTATTTCTTGCCACCTATTCCTTTTGTGTGTGATTTCTTACTGCTCTAGAGCAGTGTTTCTTAACCTGTGGATAGCACTCCTTTGGGGATTGAAGTCCAGGAGTTACCTAAGTCCATCATAAAATGCAAATATTTACATTACTATTGATTCACATAGTAGCAAAATTACAATTAGGAAGTAGAAACTAAAATAATTTTGTGGTGGTGGTGGGTTGCAGCAATAGGAAGGTTGAGAACCATTGTTCTAGAGCTTTCAGTTATGGGGTTTCCCCATTTTATGTAGGCACTTAGTGCTATGAATTTGCCTCTTAGAAACACTTTCACTGTATCTCTTAAGTTCATGTTATGTATTCGTTTTCACTCAATTCTAGGAAGTCTTTAACTTCTTTCATTATGTCTACGTTGACCCAATTTTCATTCATTAGAGAGTTGTTCAGTTCCCATGAGTTTGTAATGTTTCTGTTGTTGTTGATATCCAGTTTTAATCTGTGGTGGTCAGATAGGATGCTGGGAGTTATTTCAATATTTTTGTATCTTTTGGTTCTTGCTTTGCGTCAGTGTGTTCAATTTTGGAGGAAGTTTCATGAGGTATATTCTTTTGTGAGAAGTAGGTATACCCTTTTGTGTTTAGAAGAAATGTTCTGTAATTTTCTGTTAGGTCAATTTGGTTTATCACTTAGCTCCAGCGTTTCTGTATTTAGTTTTTGTGTGGATGACATGTTAGCATATTGAAGTCTTCTAACTATCAGTGTGTGAGGGCCAGTATGTGATTTAAGCTGTAGTGCCCTTTCTTTTATAGAATTGGGTGCTCTTGTGTTTGGGGTATAGATATTAAGAATTAAAAATGTCATCTTGGTGACTTTTTCCTTTGATGGGTATGTAGTATCCTTTCTGATTTCTTCTGATTAGTTTTGTTTTGTTGTTGGATTTTTGGTCAGATATTAAAATGACAATACTCACTTGTTTATTGGGTCCATTTGCTTTGGATAACTTTTTCCATCATTTTACCCTGATTTTAAGGTGTGATTTTGGATGTAAAGAAGGACAGGTCTTGTTTTTGTATCCATTCTGTTAGTCTGTGTCTTTTTATTGGGGAATTTAGCCCATTAATGTTGAAATATATCAATAATCAATTGTTTCCTGTTACATTGTTGTTTGGGGGAAGTGTGTGTGTGTGTGCTTCTCCTCTTTTGATTTTGTTTGTCTGAGATTCTTTATTCCCTGTGTTTTCTTGGGTGTATTTAACCTCTTTAGGTTAATGTTTTCCTTCTAATACCCTCTGTGGGACTGGATTTGTAGATAGATATTGCTTAAATTTATCATGGAATGTATTGTTTTCTCCATCCATGTTGGTTGAATGTTTTGATGGGTATAATACCTGAAACATCTGTGGTCTCTTAAAGTCTGCAGCATCTCAGACCCTTCTGGCTTTCAGAGTCTATTAAGAAGTCAGGTGTGTAATTCTAATAGGTCTGCCTTTATATGTTACTTGAAGTTTTTCCCTTGCAGCTTTTAGTATTCTTTCTTTGTTCTGTACACCTAGTGTTTTGATTATTATGTGTCTTGGGTACTTTTCTGTACTCCAGTCTATTTGGTACTCAGCATGCATCTTATGCCTTGATAGCCATCTCCTTCTTTAGGTTAGGGAAATTTTCTTCTAAGATTTTGCTGAAAATATTTTCTGTACCTTTTTTCCTGTGTTTCTTTCCCTTCCTGTATTTCTATTATTCTTAAGTTTGGTCTTCTCATAGTGTTCCAGATTCCCTGGATGTTTTGTACTAGGAAGTTTTTAGATTTAACATTTTCTTTGACTGCTGTATCCATTTCTTCTATTGTGTCTTCAATTCCTGAAATTCTCTCTTCCATCTTTTGTATTCTGTTAGTGAAGCTTGCCTCTGTGATGTGATTCCTGTTCAAGTACCTAAATTTTTCATTTTCAGAGTTCCCTCAGTCTGAATTTTCTTTTTTTTATCACAAATAAAACTTAATTTGTCACTATTAAAAATCTGGATTTTACACAGATTCTTGGATCAACTCGTTCAACCTTAGCACCTGTCTCATCACCAGTAGTTTTTCCAGAACTACCACCTTCACCATGGAGCTCCATGAGTTTTCCCAATTCAAACTTGGGTTTATTCAGCATTTTTACTTTTCTAACAAAGACATCATGAAGAGGATAAATGGACTGGCAAGCCTTTTCTATGTCTTTCCCAATGCTGTCTGGAATCAATTTATTAACCACTTCCTTCAAGTCATTTGTCTCTCGGGTCATGAACTCCATCATCTTCTTCTGGATCTGGCGGACCCGCTGGTGCTGTGCATATGAGGTCTTGCGGATCTGATTGTTGCGTTTTTTTAGTGAAACCAACAGAGAAAAGACGGAACAAATAACCATCGGTTGTCTTGACGTCAACATGAGCTTCAATTATGGTCTGCCACTTTTTGACCATGGAACACATCTTGTCCCGGGTAAGATCCATGCCATGGAAGTTAGTCAGACAGTTTTGCCCTGAACATCCTCAGTAATTAGCTTGAATTTTCTAAATGCAACTTCATCATTCTGTAGGTCAGCAAGGCTCACTTCAAACACACGACCCTTAAGGCCATCGGAGGCAATTTTGGTTCCTTGAGTCCTTGTGACTAGTGTCTTTCCAATGTTTCTAATATTGAACATGGCTGGGGCTTTCACATCATACCAATCTTTCTTCAAAAATGGATCAACCACTTTCTTCTTGGCTCCCTTCTTGCCGCCTTTCGTCAGCCGCTTGTTTTTGCCGACCGCCATGGTGCTGCTCAGAGAGCCAAAAGGGCGGAAGTCTGAATTTTCTTTATTGGTTCTATTTCCACTTTCAGATCTTAAAGTGTTTCCTACATTGCCTTCCTTTGTGGTTTCACAGATTTCTTTAAGGGATTTATTTATTCCCTCTTTAAGGACCTCTATCATATTTCTAAAGGCTATGCTAAAGTCCTCTTCTTGTAATTCAGTTATATTGGAATATTCATGGCCTTCTGTGGTAAAGTTGTTAGGCTTTTATGGAAACATATTATCCTGGCTGTTACTGGCTGGCAGATAGGTATCTTGGATTGGAAATATTATAGATCTAGGTGCTGATATCTTGTCTTGTCCTTTTAGGGGTAAGTGTTTTGTTCCTTGTTATGGCTTTCTCTCTGATTCTTAGGAGGTATGGTAGCTCTATGTTGCCTGGCAGGGAATTATTCTTCTGTGGTCCTGATAGATGTGGCTACTGGGAGGAAAATGTGCTTCTGGGTATTGGGAGCTGACACTTAGGAATGGAAATGGACTTGGTGGGAAGGTCTAGGGGATCTAGGAGGGAGGAAGGCTAGGTGTTCCTCCAGCATCTGTTTAGTGTCCTGGCAGAGAGTCGGGAGAGGCCTCAGCAGAAGGTCTGTTCCAGGGCTTGGGATGAGACTGGGACATTGAACTTGAAGGAATGAAGGGAAAAGTGTAGATCTGCAGTTAGCCTACTTGCTTTCCAGGTTAGAGTGGACTGTGGGTTTCCAGGGAATGTCCATTGAATTTGGGGGCGGGATAAAAAAATGAATAAGGAGCGAGGGTTAGGAGAGGAAGATCTGTCTGTGTGATCCACTGGAGATGGGTGCAGGGAGAGAAGGGAAGCTGCATCAGGTGTTCTGCTGCAGAGCTGGGGGTGAGACTGGGGGATTGAATCTGGGGGAGCAGAGGAAGAGGTGAAGATCTGGAGTTAGCATACCTGATTCCCTGGCAGAAACGGCCACCGGTTTCTAGGGAATTGGTCGTTTAGTTTTAACTGGAGTCCAAACACAGTATTGGCTTCTCTTTTCATTCAAATTCTAGAGCAATCTCCTCACCTCTTTTGTTTTACACATTTATAACCTTTGAGTAGCTCTCTTGTATACTCTCTGTGCATGTCCCACATCCTGAACTTACACTAAAAATTCTTTGTGCTTAGATTCAGATAAAATAATTTTGACAAAAATACCATAGAAAATGTTGTTCAGATTTTACCCACATTGACAACTTGTAAAATATGCAAGTTTGAATTGAATGAAGAAATAAGGTCACATGAGACACTCTCAAATGTTTTACTTGCCTGTTTCAGCTTCTTTCTTATTTTTATTTTTTCTTCTGGTGCTTGTGATGGAATCCTGTCCCATACAAATGATCGACCACTGAACAACAACATCAATTCTGGTAAAGATTTATCTGATAGAAAGCATTATTTATCATTTTATTATGAATAAAAATGAAATTCAAATTACAAAATCATTGCAAAGGTAACATACCCAATGCTGAGTTATAATTTACTATATGATTATAATTTCCCCCTGTGGTAAACGAGGAATGGAAGGAAAAAGATTGGCAACAGGGTTTTAGCTACCTAATACTGTAATAATATACTTAAATAGGTAATAGTGTGCCTCTTTGGCAATGACCCACATCGGAGCACTGGACTGAGCTCCCAAGATCCAGTTGAAGAGTGGAAGGAGTGAGAGTATGAGCAAGGAATTCAAGACCATGAGGGAGTCATCCACTGAGACAGTTTGCTTGAGCTAATGGGAACTCCACAACTCCAACTGGACTGGGAGTGAACGAGCATGTGAACAACCAAGCCCCTCTGAAGGGGGTTGACAGCGGGGGCAGACTGAGGGGTCCCTGATAGTGATGCTGGGATGTGTCTCTACTGTATATACCGGCTTCATGGGATCCTAGTCTCTTTGGATGTAAACCTTGCTCAACCCAGATGTAGTAGGGAGGGCCTTGGACTTTCCACAGGGCGGGGTGCATGGCACTCCCCTAGGGTTGGAGGGGTGGGGGGGAGGGTCTGTGGAGGGAGAGGAAGGGACTGGGAGGAGGGGAAGAGGGGAGGAGGGGAGGGAGTGGGAATTTGGATTGGTATTTTTTTTTAAGTAATAAAAAAAGAGGAAAAAAATAGTGTGCCTCTTTAAGCAAATAAGGCAGTGTCAGATGTCTTGTTGTTCTTAGATAGGTTTTATTTCATGAGTGACAATTAAAAAACAAACTATAAGCAGAGCTTGTGCCACATGCCTTTAATCACAGCAGGTAAGTGGTTCCCTGTTTTTCAGACCAGCCTGGTCAAGCCCCAGGGCATGATCCTAGATAGCTCTACTACATAGCTACATACATACAATGCGACATGGTGAGACTCTGTCGCTAAAAAGCAGGAGAAAAAAAAAGCCATTTGTTCATGGAGCAGGGAAAAGATGAGTGGAGGTGTGCAGGTAAGGTTCAAAATAAACTCCCCAGGCGCCCATGGGTGAGTGCCTGCTCTAGCTGCACAGCACAGCGCTCAGGTCAACAGAAGGTAGAGCAGGAAGTGCACAGAAACATTAACAAGAATGCATGAAAGAACTCTGAGAAGTGCTGACTACTCTCTCTGTGCCACACACCACACATTTCCAAGGAAGGCCACAAGGGGGAAGAGTTCCCTACTTCTTTTTTTTCCATACTCTTTTATTTCTTTCCATTCAAAAAAAATTTACATTTACTCCCCTTCTCCCAGTGTCCTCCCGTTCCCCCCACCCTCTCCCTCCCCCTGTTTACTTAAAAGAGGTCATGGTACCCTGCCCGGTGGGAAGTTCAAGGCCCTCCCCCCTCCATCCCGGCCCAGGAAGGTGTGCATCCAAATAGACTAGGTTCCCAAAAAGATAATACATGCAGAAGAGATAGGTCCTAGTGTCATTGTTGATGGCTTCTCAGTCTCCCCCATTGGCAGCCACATTCAGAGAGTCCGGCTTGATCATATGCTCGTTCAGTCCCAGTCCAGCTGGATTTGGTGAGCTCCCATTAGATCAGGCACACTGTCTCAGTGGGTGGACCAGCCCCTCACGGTCCTAACTTCCTTGCTCATCTTCTCCCACCTTCTGTTCTTCACCTGGACCTTGGGAGCTCAGTCCATTGCTCTGATGTGAATGTGGGTCTCTGTCTCTATATCCATCCATTGGACGAAATTTCTATGGTGATATTCAAGATATTCATCAGTGTGATGATGGGACAAGGCAGTTCAGGCACCCTCTCCTCTGCTGCCCAAGGACCTAGCTGGGGACATCCCCGTGGACACATGGGATCCCCTCTAGAGCCAAGTATCTTGCCAGTCCTAAAATGACTCCCTTAATGTAGATATCTTATTCCCTTCTCCAATATCCACCTTTCCTCCATCTCCGCCCTCCCACTCCCCCAAGCTCTCCCAGTACTTCCCTTCTCCTTCCCCCTCTCCCCTTCGCCCACCCCCCCACTCCCATCTATCTCCCCGCCCCCATGCTTCCAACTTTTGCCTGGTGATCTTGTTTGCTTCCAATTTCCAGG
>PVIU01028349.1:0-19109 GCA_004026605.1 Ondatra zibethicus | reverse complement strand
CTATGTTCATAGCAGCATTGTTTGTAATAGGCAGAACCTGGAAACAACCTAGGTGCCCCTCAATGGAAGAATGGATCAAGAAAGTGTGGATTATATACTCATTAGAATACTACTCAGCGGTAAAAAACACTGACAGATTATTTTTAAAGGCAAGAAATTTTTCTAAACCATGTTACCCTGCCTTGGCAAGATTTGACAGTTCTGCTTATCCATTTGCGGTTGCTATGTATTTTGTCAGTAGTTGAGGTATAGGCAGTTCCTTGCCCTGAGGCTGGTTTTGCCAAGAAGAAGACAAGCTCCAAATGGAGTATCTTTGGTGCCCAACAATCTCTCAGGAATAGATCGGTGTTTCCAGGAGTGATTGTGTCTCACTACCACAGAACTCTACGTTAGATTAAATATCATTTTCTACTCTTTGAAGAGGTTGAAGATTATCTATTTATACAGAATATAATCTCCGTATCTAAAAACCCTGATTAGTCTAACTATAAATATGACATAGATGACTATTAATCTATAATTCTTAGTACCTATCTAACTTAAAGACTAAGACAATAAACAACTGTGCAATAAATGAGGACAATGACCTCCAAATATAAACAATGTAAAAGTATACTCTGCAATATGGTAAATATATATCAATATATAAACAATATATAAGTATCTTAATCAGAGGAAGAAATGTACACTGCAATATGGTAAATATATATCAATACATAAAATGTTTTAAAGAGAGGTAGAAGCATGCATGCATACAATAGTCAATATAATTTAACTTTGTATCCATATATAAGAATTTATGCCAATGTAATTATCTATAAACAATAATTCACAAATGCCAATCTATTATCCCATCATCCAATTTTCCCTCTTTTTTTTTCAAAAAGATCCTTGAGGTTATAAACTTCCTCCCCCAACCCTCAACTATATACCAATTATAATCAACCCCTAAGTGATGTCCCTAAACCCAGGAAAAAACTTTGCTGGTAGAGGGGACATCATCTTCTAGAATTACTTCCAGCTGTCATGGGGGCAATGTTCTTTCTCGGGAATCCTGTGAAAGTAAAATTATGGTTAAATTTCAAGATTACTGTCTGGTAAGATTGCAAATAGTCTCTGAGTATTTTGTGGTGGTCTGGCCAGAATACTGTAAATGATGTGCACCATTTCAGCTAACCAAGTTGGAACCATCTTGTGCAGCTGGTACCCTAAAGAGGTCTTGTAGTAGCGCTATCAGTATCATGACGTCATATCAACCAAGTGGAGTTGTTGTTATGGGGGCCCCATCTTCTTCCTGGAAACTTCAAAGATTACTGCAGGAAAATTCATTGTTCATTGTGGAAAACTTAAAAACTAATTATAAAGACATATACAGACATATATATTCAATGAAAGGTATGAGAGATATGAAGAAAAGTGAAGATGTTTTCTAAATTCTTTTCCTTCTGTCCCATATCATGGCTCTTGACATGAGACAGAAACTCTAGGTTTTTCTCTTAATAACAGGCTTGTAATTAGAGAGGGATTGGGTCAGACTCCAACTCCAAAACCAGCTCTATATGCTTATGAATATAAATAAATAAAAATATAAATAAACATTGCTACTTATGGAACCTATTTGATTTTCTTGGTGATCCATATTGGGTAGTAATATTTCCATCTCTCAGTATTCAAATATCCAGGGTCACGTGAATTTTTTGAAGATGAGTATTTTCCTGCAAAGACAAGAACAGAACCCTGCCCCATCCTATATGTTTTCTTACCACCTGTATGGTTATCATCATTGTAGATGAGCTGTCATGTCTCCTCTCCAAGAGATTTCTTCTCCTCTTCAAACTGAACCTTTATTCATTTTGATGGTATCCACAATTTTTCTTCTCCTGTGGAAACAAGAGCAAAACCCCTGCCCAAACGTAGCACATCTCCTATCTTCCATTGAGAGGTCAGCACATCCTTGAAATAAACTGGTTGATTCAGTTCAGCAGATTTTTCCATTATCCAATGTCTTTCTGCTGTGTTGTTCCTTTCTCATTAGCATTAAGAAAATTCAAGGTTAATAAGGCATTATGTAATCTATTTCTGGGGGCATTTTCCACCCCTTTTGTTTGTTTAACATATCCCTTATAGTTTGATTTGATCTTTCTATGACTGCTTGACCTGTAGGATTATATGGTATACCTGTAACATGCTTAATATTATAATAAGCAAAAAACCGTTTCATTTTCCTATAAGCTGTACCATTATCTGTCTTTATTTGTGCAGGTATACCCATGATGGCCATAACTTCTAATAAATGTGCGATTATTGAATCAGCTTTTTCTGAGCTTAAAGCAGTTGCCCTCTGAAAGCCTGAATAAGTGTCAATGGTGTGATATACATATTTTAATTTTCCAAATTCTGCAAAGTGGAACACATCCATCTGCCAGATTTCATTCCTTTGAGTACTCTTGGGTTGGTTCCTGCAGGTAACAGTGTTTGATTATATAAAGTGCAAGTAGGGCATCTCTTTATAATCTCCTTATCTTGCTGATTGTAATGGAAAACTCTTTCTTTAAACCTTTGCTATTGACATGATGTTTTTTATGAAATTCTGAGGCCTGCAACATGCTTCCAATCAACAATTGATCAATTTCTGCATTACCTTGTGCTAGAGGACCTGGCAAACCCATATGGGATCGGATATGTGTTATGTACATTGGACAAAGCCTATTCCTGATTATGTCTTGTACCTGGATAAACAATGAAGTCAATTCTGTAGCATCTGGTATAAATTCAGCAGTTTCAATATGCAAGATAACTCTTTCTGCATATTGTGAATCAGTAACTATATTAAGAGGCTCTTTAAATTGCCTTAGCACCATAAAAATGGCATATAATTCTGCCTTCTGGACAGAAGTATAAGGGCTTTGTTCCACCTTACTCAATTCATCTGATTTGTAACCTGCCTTCCCTGATTTATTAGCATCAGTATAAAATGTATGGGCTCCAGTTATTGGAGCATCACGTACAATTTGAGGAAGAATCCAAGAAGTTCTCTTTATAAGGTTAAGTCTACCGCTTTTGGGATAGATGCTATTAATTTCTCCCAGAAAATTATCACAAGCCCTTTGCCACGCTTCATTGTCTCCCCATAACTTTTTTTTATTTCATCAGTAGTGAAAGGCACCATAATTTCTGCTGGGTCTATACCTTCTAGTTGACAAAGTCTCAGTTTATCTTTTATAAATAATTCAGAGATTTTCCTATATAAGTTTTTAATTTTTTACTTGGTTTGTGTGGTAAAAAGAGCCAGTCCCTCTGCATTAAAATTCCTGTAGAAAAAAATTCTGGAAGGCAATATGATTAGAATACAACTAAGATTTGGATTCACCCTATCCACATGTGCCTCCTGTAATTTTTCCTCAACCATTATCAGTTCCTTTTCTGCTTCAGCTATTAATTTCTGGGACTATTCAAATCTTTATCACCATCTAAGGTTTTGTTTAAATGAATTATTATATCAGGTATTATCCCAACAGCTGGTCATAGACTGGAAATGTCTCCTAACAATCTTTGAAAGTCATTAAGAGTAGATAACCAGTCTCTCCTAATTTGTGCCTTTTGTGTTCTAATTTTCTGTAAACCTATTCTGTAACCTAGGTAATTAACAGAATCTCCTCTTTGAATCTTTTCAGGGGCAATTTGTAATCCCCTTTTAGGCAAAACTATCTTTACTTCCTCAAACATTCTTTCTAAAGTATCTATGTTTGAATTAAATATCAAAATGTCATCCATGTAATGGTAAATTATAGACTTAGGGAATTGCTTACATATTATTTCCAAAGGCAGACTCACAAAGTATTGACACAGGGTTGGGTTATTGAGCAATCCATGAGGGAGGATAGTCCATTGGTATCTCCTAGTAGGATGAGAGTTATTATAAGTAGGCACTGTGAAGGCAAGTTTTTCTCTATCCTTTTCTTGTAAAGGTATAGTGAAGAAGCAATCCTTTAGATCTATAACTATAAGAGGCCATCCTTTTGGTAACAGAGAAGGCAGAGGAATTCCAGACTGTAGAGGGCCCATAGGTTGAATTACCTTGTTGACAGCCCTTAGATCGCTCACCATTCTCCATTTACCAGATTTCTTTTTTACAACAAACACAGGAGAATTCCAAGGGCTAGTTGACTTTTCAATATGTTGAGCATCTAATTGCTCCTGTACCAATTGTTCTAAAGCCTGCAATTTATCTTCAGCTAGAGGCCATTCATGCTAGGGGCCATATTGGCTTCTCAGTTAGCCATTTTAAAGGTAGGGCTGTTGGTACCTCTAAAGGTTTGTTATTTTGCTTTATGTTCTTGTACAGCCTGAATAGCTGCTGACCATTGTGCACTGTACCTTATTACATCCTTCCCAGAATTATGTGTTCCTGGGACTGCAGGAATGTTAATCTGCATATTCCATTGTTGTAGCAGGTCCATGACCCCATAAGTTTATTGCAATATCAGCTACATATGGACTTATCTTTCCTCTTTGACCTTCTGGCCCAATCCAGTTAACCCATTTTGTGCTTTGTTTAACTCAAGATATGGTTCCAATTCCTAGTAATTGAACATCTTCCTCTTGAAGAGGCCAATTTGGATGCCAAGATTCTGGAGTGATGATACTCATATCTGCTCCTGTGTCTATCAAGCCAACAATCAAAATTCCATTTATACATACTCTGAGCTTTGGTTTCTGATCATTTATAGAAGTTTTCCAAAATATATGCTTCTTATTTCCCAACTGAATTTCTGACTTATCCTCCAAATTTGAACCACCATTTAGAACCTTATGCTTTTGCACAGAAGCTTCTAGAGTTTTAAATTTTCCTGGTGTGACATGTACTCCATAGTTACTGTTAATGACTGGGCCACTTTTGTCTTGGGGGCCTTCAAGTGGCCCCTCAGGTTGTTTCCTGATGGTATCGGGTTGCCTTGTCTGTCTGTTGTTGATTTGCATTCATTTGTCCAGTGTCATCCTTTACCACACCTCCTACATATATCTGAAGGCAGAGGTTTCTTAATCTTGGCATTCCCAGATAAGGTATTATTCCTAGAACTTCCTTGCCTGCAATCCCATTTCAGGTGTCCTAATTTATCACAATTAAAACATTTGCCACGTTGATGTCCCCTCATTGCTTTGGAAATCAGTTCCCCTATCCAAGATTCATCATCATAGTTAAATGTCTGAAAATTCATGTTATGCTCAATCCATTCATCCATAGTTGCTGATCTAGACTTTAAAGGCTCAGTTATCTTTTTTCATTCTAAGTTTTCATTTTCAAAAGCCAGAAATTCAAGAACTATTCATCTAGCTTCAGGGTCTGTTACTCCATTGTTCAGAGCCTTAATTATCTTTGCAAAAAGTCATTATAGGGTTCTCCCTGTCCCTGCCTCACCCTGGTATATGACTCGATCATTTTCCTTGGTTCTCGTATTCTATCCCAAGCATTCAAGGTTGCTTTGTGGCATAAGGACAATACTTCTTCATTGTAAAGAGCTTGGACCTATGGATCAGCATAAGCTCCTACAACAAGAATTTGATCCTGGAAAACCTCCACACACTTTGCTCTCCCTTGCTGTTCCATATGTTTGGATTCTTCTCTGAAATGAATTCCAAACATCAAGGAAGGTCCATCTTCCAACACCATAGATGCTAACTGTGAGAAATCATGGGTTATAGCCCTGACATTAGAAGACCAATTTCTTATCATTTCCCTAACAAATGTAGAGTGCAAGCCATAATTAATGAGGGCTTGCTTAATTTCCTTTAGGTCATTCATTCATACTGGCATCCATCTAGCTTCTTTGGCTCCCTTTGAGCCTTTAGAAGTTGATGCTTTGTCAGAATTACAGGGTATGTCGCTAAAATCTTGGGTAAACCAGTTCTGACAGCCGGTGGTGACAGTGTATCCTGCCTTTGTGTCTTCTCACCCTGTTCATCAGATCCGATAATTTCCTCAATCATTTCAAATCTCTTAATCATAATATTCCATAAAGCCTGAATCTCTTTACCTCTAAATGTTTCTAGTGATTTCCCCACAGTATCAATTTTCTGGTCCCCATTCTGCACCTGTGATTCCAAGGTCTTAATCTTTCCTATCAAAGATAACATCTCCTCCTTGAAATGCTCCCGAACATCATATAAATTGCCATCTTGGAGGTATATTCTGCCTGTTACCTTATCAAAACTCTGTGATAACTTCTGAATGTCAAATTCAACAGCCTGGACCCTCTCATGTAAGTTCTTCGTACCCTTAGATATGGAGTCAATTTTTCCTTTCATGGTATTAATCCTATCAGTTAATGCCATATACTTCCATAATGATATAATATGAAGAATAAAACTGAAACCTAATAATGAGGAAATTGAGACATCTCCATAGGCATATAGGTCTCTTGTGATTTCTTCCATAGTGGCAGCAAAAAAACCACAAGAATCCCATTAAAAACAAAACCTGCCATTTTACCTGTTAACCAGCAGATGGCATTGTTTCCACATCACATCTGGAACCTCTGCAATGGTGTCACAACAAATACTGTTTTAAAATCTCACTCTTGAAAGGTTAGATGTAGTATACAGAGGGAGAAAACCCAGAGTCCAGGCATAAAACACAAAAACCCAGGGAGCTTCTAGTGGCTGATAAACAGCGCGGCTCACCCCAGGGGTGACCACCATGTTGCTCCACTCTGACCAGAGGTTGTGACACAGCCACTGCGAGAGAGTCCAATTATGCTCCTAGTGTCCCTATGCTGGGACAAAGGGTCATGCTGCAAACACTGCTGTGGAAGCGCTCCCAGTCAGTTATGGCGGGGATTTCAAACAGCATGTCTATATGAGCCACTGGTCGAGTCTTCACAGGGAGTTTTTGCCCCAAGGGGTTTTCAGCTCGGCAACTGCTTGTGCTTGCTTGTGCTGTGAGCAATATGACTCGTGTTGCCTAAGCGCTGTGTTGCAAGGGGGAATTTAAAAACTGCTCAGAAAAGATCAAATCAGGCAGGCAGAGACTATCCAGGCCTGTGGATACCAGGAGGTGTGGCGGTTACTGCTGGCTCCATGCACAGGCTGTGGCTTGAACCAAGCTGCACTGGTGGCAGGCAGCTGAGCTGGGGGTGGGGTGGGGGATGGAGGGTTTGCCCAAACGTTGGATGCTAGATAAAGGAGTAAGTCACAAAACAATCCCACACCCATCTGAAATTATGATTAATAAAAGGGTTATTTAATTAAAGGGAAAAATTTATAGATCACCATGCTAGACAACAGCCCTCTGCACAACCAAAAAAGAATCTGGTAGCCGGAAGTGGATTCCAAACAAGAGAGCGAGCACACGGCTACCACTGGTTTTTCAAGCCAAATAGACCATACCCAAGTGGGCTGGTATCTTAAAGGCTATTGGCTGAAGGAGCAGAAGGAGCTCCTGCAGTAAATGCCGGCATTCTGGGCCATCCTGCCAGTGCAAACTCTGACTCCTTCAGGCAGGAGGTCTGGCTACAGAACATTTGAGTGTGGATTGTAAGCACACTGCTGCAGCTTGCTTGCTGGCAGGAACCTTGAAATGCCATAGAGTTGTGGCAATAGACATGGCTACAGCCGGTGCCTCTGCCATGAGGCTGGAATCTCAGAAAGCCAAAAAATGGGCTGGATCCAGCTGTCAAAACCATATCTTTAATCCTACCAATATTGCTTAGCAAAGTAAAGACTCATGTGGTCAGAAAAAGAGAGAGAGATACAGAAAATAGAGATTCAAAGACAAAGAAAACTGCTAACTGGTTTACTATGTTTAAAAATATATGTAGGCTTGGGAGAAAAAACAAAAAAAGACAGTAGTTGGGTATAGTGGCACATGCCTTTAATCCCAACACTTGGGAGACAAAGGCAAGCAGACCTCTGTGAATTCAAGGTATGGTGGCACACACCTTTAATCCCAGCACTTGGGAGGCATAGGCAGGTGGATCTCTGTGAGTTCAAGGATAGCCTGGTTTACAAAGGGAGTTCTGGAATAGCTAAAGATATACAGAGAACCTGTCTCAAAAAGCCAAAAATTAAAAGTAAAAATAAAAGAAATAGAATTTAAAGTAAAGCCACATAAAGGTGGAAAATACACAGAGAGTCTGGATACTGCATATGATTATGTTGTCTTTGAATTGCTTGATAGCTGAGGAAGGAGAAACAGCTGCTAAAAGGTATTTAAATATGAATGCTGGTGGACTAATAAAACATAAATGTTTTGTAAATGCCTTGACTTCAAAATTGAAGTCAAAAGGTATGTTACTTTGGAGAAGAGGTTTTGCTTTTGTTTCCACATGAAATGAGAGGCTGTGGATTCATTCTGAGTTAAGAAAATCAGGTTTAATTAAAGAAGACCACCTGAGAAATCTCCAGTAGGAACAGATGGCCCAGATGTCAGAGTTCTACATCCAGAATAGATTCAAGACTGCTGCCTGAGATGATCAAGCCTCACAGGATTTGCCAGTCATGATTTGATGATATTTATAAATTTTCTTTAGGTCCCCATAAGACCTAACTAATGCCCCCAACCAGCAAGAATTAGCCTGGAAAACTATGCCCACATTCCCCCAAAATGGACTATGAATATTTTCCTTTGTTTAGAATGTTGTTTACAAGTTGTTATGGCTAATGGTCAGGAGAAAAGCTAAACAAAGCATATTAGATTCAGAGTTCTTGGTTGTTTTTTTTTTTAAAGAGGAGGAAGTGGTATGGGACAATGGTCTGTATTCTGTCAATTATATTTTAAATAAACACTGATTGGCCAGTAGCCAGGCAGGAAGTATAGGCAGGACAACCAGACAGGAAGTAGAGGTGGGTCAATGAGAACAGGAAAATTCTGGGAAGAGGAAAACCCATTTCTCTGCAGTCCTGACCTTACTACAGAAGAAGTAAGATGTGACTGCCTCGCTTGAAGGTACCAAGCCACATGGCTAGCATAGAAAAGAATAATGGGCTAATATAAGTTATAAGAGTTAATAAGAAGCCTGAGCTAATGGACCAATCAGTTTATAACTAATGTAGACCTCTGTGTGATTTCTTTGGAACTTAACGATTGCAGGAACCAGGCAGGACAGAAACCTCAGACAACACACCACATTCCACTTCCTGCCTCCCAAAGACTTGCAGACATATCATAATACAAAAATTCATTCAATCCAATTTCAAAATACCCCATAGTTTATAACAATCCTAAACTTATTTAAGTCAAAGTTCAAAGTCTCTTCTCTTAACTTTAATCACCTGTAAAATAAAAATAAAAGAATCACATACTTCCAAAATAAAATGGAGCAGAATATATATTACCATTCCAAAACATAGGAAAGTGAGCATAGTGAAATACTCAACCAAAGCAATACTAAATACCAAATACCAGTTGAGCAATCTCCAAACTGCATCTCCATGTCTAATGTCAAAACACTCTTCAGGTCTTCATTTCCTTTCAGCTTTGATGACTTTAGTACACTTCTCTCTTCGGATGTTTTCATTCTCTGTTAGTTCTCCTTGGTAGGCATCCCATGGTTCTGGCATCTCCAGAATCTTGGGTTCTCCAGGGCAACCAGGCTTTATTTTTACAACTTCAAACAATGGCACCCATGTGCCCCCATTCATGGACGCTACTGATACATGTCTGGCCTCACTGTCTTTCCTTATTCACAGAGGCAGATTCCATATCAACTGTTGCACGAGGACTGGCTTGTCAGGGTTTCTATCCTGTCCAGATCCTGCAGTCGTTAGGTCCCAAAGAAAATCACACAGAGAGTCTACATTAGGTTATAAACTGATTGGCATTAGCTCAGGCTTCGTATTAGCTCTTATAACTTATATAGCCCATTATTCTTATCTATGTTAGCCACATGGCTCAGTACCTTTCTCTGCGGGGCAGATCACATCCTGCTTCTTCAGTGGTCTGGGCAGGAGTGTTGGGAAGAGCTTCCTTCTTCCCAGAATTCTCCTTTTCTCATTGCCCCACCTCTACTTCCTGTCTAGTTAACCCACCTATACTTCCTGCCTGGGCAGTCAGCATTTATTTAAAACATGATTGACAAAATACAGACAATTCTCCCGCACCACTTCCCCCTCTTTTTTTTTAAACAAAGGAAAATATCCATAGTCCATTTTTTGGGAATGTGGGCATAGTACTTCTGGCTGGTTGGGGCCGCTGATAATCTTATGGGGACCTAAAGAAAGTTTAGAGTTATGATCAAGTCCTGACTGGAGTATCCTGTGAGTCTTGATCATCTCAGGCAGCAGTCTTGAATCTATTCTGGATGTAGAACTCTGACATCTGGGCCATCTGTTCCTACTGGCAATTTCTCAGGTGGTCTTCCTTGACCAAACCTGATTTTACTTAACTCAGAATGAATCCACAGCCTCTCATTTCCTGTGGAAACAAAAGCAACATCTCTTTTCCAAAGTAACATATCTTTTGACTTCAATTTTGAAGTCAAGGTATTTTAAAATACCTATCTTGGATTAATTCAGCAGCATTTCTAAGCAAAAATCTTCTAGCAGCTGTTGCTCCTTCCTCAGCATTCAAACCAACAATTCAAAGAGAACATAATAGCATACAATATCAAGATTCTCTGTGTATTTTCCATCTTTCTGTGGCTTTATTTTAACCTCTATTTCTTTTATTTTTACTTTTAACTTTTGGCTTTTTGAGACAGGTTCTCTGTGTATCTTTGTTTGCAACAGTTTGGTGCCTCAACGTGATGAGCTAAATCCACTTAAAAACCTGAGGGGGCTTAAAAAGGAGATAGAGTTTAACACAGAATTTTGCTGTTTACTGGAGCGTGCTGCAGAGAGATTTCCTGGCTTGGCAATAGCAACAGGAAAAAAAGCTGTGCCATTTTAAAATGAGGCTTCTTGGGTTCTGCTGCTGGTACAATCTCCGGCTATGGACCATTCTTGGGCTCAGATGTTTGTGTGCCCACTCTGGATCAGGAAGAAAGTAGCTGATACCATGCCGTGGCTCAGCTTTTCCTGCCTGGGCAGACAGCGGGATCAGGCTTAGGCAGGCAGGAGAGCATGGTGGATTTCCACAGCCATACACAGAGATGTTTCCAGGCTTCACAGTGCTCTGCATGGCAGATTTGGCTGTAACTCAGTTAAAATGCTCATTCTCAGAGTTAAAGTGCTGAATGTGTCTCCTACCTGGCAGCCCCAGAGCTAGCAGAAACGGTACATCCACCATTTTGAAATTGGAGAGAGGTGGAGCCAACATCCAGAGCAGCTGCAACCAAGCTGCTTAACATTTTAAAAGCTCTTCAAGACAGTAGACAATTAAAGACAATGCAATAGGACCAATTCAGACATAAAAGACCTCTAAATGGGTCACAGTATTGGATGGCTGTACGTAGGCTTGGGAGAGAAAAGAAAAAGAGTATAGAGAGTCATGAAATAAAGTTAATGCTTCAACAAAAGGGTAAAGCCTTTAAAGTGACAGAGTACAGATAGTTACAGATTTAAAAAATAAAGAAAAATAAGCCACGTAAAAATGGAAAATGCACAGAATGTCTGGATTATGTATTTTATTTTGTTTTCTTTGAATTTTTTGACTGTGAAGGAGCTAAGTACAGAGAGACATTTCACTGTATGGGCTGCCAAGCTAAACCAGCATGGATATTATTATAAAGGTATTATGACTTTAGAATTTGGGTCTAAGGATATGCTGCTTTGGAAAAGAGGTTCTTCTTTTGTTTTCACAGAAGATGAGAATCTGTGGATTGCTTCCAGACAAATAATATGGTTTCATAGACCACGTCCTCCTGAAAGGTCACTGTGAACACCTTCAGAAAATTACTTCACTCAACTGCCAACTGAGATGAACCTGGCACACAGGATACACCATGAAAGACCTGATTAACAGCGCCCCCAAACAGCAGGAAGAAGTTTGGAGAGAAAGAACTATGTCTATATTCTCAAATATTGTTTATAAATGTTCTTTTACATTTAAAGGGGGAGATGCTATAGATATAATTAATTTGCATTGGTATGAATCTTGGTTTGTTGATATAAATTTAAGGTCAATCTCATTATATGTATATTTCTGATCTTGATTAAGGTATTGTGATTGTGTTGTTCATTTAAAAATGTAATGTATAATTAGGAAATATAGGTTGTTAATAGATAATCATCAATAGTAGTCAAGCTTGTAGTCATGTTAGTTAGATTTTCTAGATATATAAAGATATATTTCAGTTAGATAGGCATTCTTCATATCTCTCAAAGACTACAGAATATGGCATTTTAAATGTTTTAATAATTTAGGGTTTTTCATGACCATGAGACACTTCTGCTCCTGGCAGCAACAAGCTACTTCCTGAGGAAGATGGGCATAAGAGGCTACATCTATTGGGCTAGGCAGTAATTAAATGAATACAGTTTCTGTATAATTATTTCGGGTATAAGCTAGCTGGGACAAAAAGCAGGCCCACAGCCGGGAGCTGGGCAGTGGGACACATGCAACAATCCTCATGCAACAATCCCCTTTCTTCCATCCTCAATTCCAAAACCATTTGTCTGAAGCTGTCATGATTTTCTTCCTGGTACTACAACATGGTCCCTTCATTCAATCACATTTTCACTGGCTTTCTGTTTTTGATGGTTTCCTTCACTGCCTAAGTTTGTAAGTCTTGAAACTGGATCTGTAGACCAGGCTGGCCTTGAACTCAGAGATCTTTAAACTGCATCTTCACCAGCATTTTTGTTTTCAATGGTTATGAATATAGTCTAAACTTGGCTGTCCTTGATCTTACTCATTAGACCAGGCTAGCCTCAAACTCAGATCCACAAATCTCTGCTTCTGGAGTGCTGGGATTAAAGGAATGTGCCACCATATCTGACTCTAATATTTTCTTTAATTCTTTTTTCACAAGTTGGAAACTTAGCTGGATGATGATATCTTGCTCTGAAGTCACCACTTTCTTTATTCCATTTCTTGATCTGTTTGTCTCCTTCAACACAAGACTTAGCTCCATTCTACTTCCTGATGTTCCTTTTCTCCTCAAATTTTACATTTTGTAATTTGCCTTATGTTTCTTGCTCCTTTTCATTATTATTAATCTTCATTAAAGTTACCACAAATAACTACATGACATAGCCTATACTACACTGTTTTGAGATTTACTCTGTCAATGGAATTAACATAATACCCTTCACTTTATCTCAGTCAGACTTCTTGGACAAGGGCAAAAGGCAGACCAACCAACACCACAAGAATGACCTTTAGGCCACAAGTTAATATTCTTCTTCTCAGAAACCTCTTCAGCCAGGCCCCCACCATATCCCACTCAGCAGCAATGTCTTTCATACTCCTACTAGTATTGCCCATTAAGTACCACTTATAGTGTTTAACTGATTTATTTCTTAATCCACAGTCACATGGTCCATAATCTGTCAAACAAAAATATGGTCAGGAATATTGGACTATTACAGCAATACCCCACGGCCATATCAACTTGTGTCTTAGTTAGGGTTGCTATTGCTGTAAAGACCATGACTATGGCTGATCTTATAAAGAAAACCATTTAATATAGTGCCTTACAGTGCACAGTTTCAGTTCATTATTATCATGGTGGGACATGACAGTGTGCAGGCAGAAATGGTGCTGGAGTGAAAACTGACAGTTCTATGTCTTTCAGGCAACAGGAAGTTTGCTGAGACACTGGGAAGTATCTTGAGCATATATGAGACCTCAAAGCACAGCTCCTCAGCGACACATTTCCTTCAATAAGACCACACCTATTTTAACAAGGTCACATGTCCTCCTAGTGGCCCTCCCTTTGGGGGTCGTTCAAACCACCACATTTGGTGGTAAGTAGCTACTCAATATTTAAAACCTGTTCAAAAGAAGGAGTCCATGCTTAGTACTAGAAACCTACTTAATTACTAAACTCTAATGATGTTATGGTTATTGGAGGAGACTCTATAACCTCTAATTAACTAAAAGAGCATAACCCCTAAGAACAATTTATAGAGATTTGTTTTTATATCATTGATAAGTATAGTTTGCATTCCTCATCAAGAAAACTTCTCTTTGCAATAGATAAAGACCACAACAGAAAACACAAACAATTAAAATGCAGACTTGTGGAGCATAGTATCAGTGGATACTCTATAAAATACTCCTGCATTTAAGCCTGAGGGAGCATTATGGAATAGGGGACAGAGAGTATTTAAGAGTCAGAAGATCAGAGAGTTTTCTGTGTGAATGTATCTTCTAGTAATATCAAAAGTTAGACCTTTACAATTTCACCAGCATGACTACTAAACATGTGGTGAACAAGAATGAAATGAAAAGACATGCTAACATAGATGGTGAAAGGAACAGGAGGCTCCAACCCTGCACAAAGAACTGCAAGAAAGTGAGTAAACCTAGAAGCATAAGTGAGCCTCCCTGGGGAAGAGCATACCAATTGCTGTCCAGTGCTAAATGGTCAACCCTGAAAGGATATGTTTAAGTAGCTTTGTATAGACTCAAATTTATGTTTCAGAATATATAAGTATATAAAATACATGTAGGCATGCAATAGCAATTAGTGAAAAAAGAGGCCATGAATTTGAAGGAGATTAGGGAGGGGTAAGTAGGAAGGTTTGAAAGGAAGAAAGGAAAGAAAGAAATGTAATTAAATTATAATCTAAAATTTAAAAATTCAAAAAAACAAAAAAAAGTCCTTTAAAGTTGTAAGCTCTTTTCTTTAAAAATCTCCTGCTTGTTTTCATACGTCTCTGATAAAATGACTACTGTGTGTGTCTAGATTCTTAACAGTTCACATCTGACCACTGAGAGTGTATGTTGAGTGTATTTTAGGCTAACTTTTCTCATTTATTGCTCATTTCGTTATATTCTATACACAGAAACGAGGGATAATGCTTTGGGGATTATACAATAGTGTCTCTAAAACTCTTATAAATTAATACTTATGTAAACATAAGTGTTTATGTATGTTTTATTTGCATTTATTTAACATATGTGCATATATAAATACATATGTAATGTTTTATTTCTTATTGAAATATTCAACTGTGCTCTCTTTTCCCACTAAGGAAATCTCATCTTGCCTCCCTCTTCTCTTCTTCTCTCAGTGTCTGCCACTCTCTTTCTCTCTCTTCCCCCACTACCCTCCCAATACCCCCGAATAAACTTTATACCCCCAAATAAACTTTATACCACCAAAAACATAAAACTTTGAACTTGCATTTGAATTCACACTTAAAATGTACATCTAGAGTAATTAGGAATAATGTATGTGCATTGTGAAAAATATACACAATTATTTAGTCATCACTGTAGTTATTATAAACAATATTACCAGAACTCACAAAATGGGTTGTCCTACACCTCTGAAGTAGTTCTTCCTTCAGTAAATTATCTATTTGTATTTATCTAGCATGGATTATTGGAGGAAGTGTTGCAGTTGAAGGCTGCTAATAAATTTTCTTCATGCAGGGGGTTGGTCTGCTACATTGCTCATGCCTAACTGAATGGCCAGTGCACATACAGGCAGCTCTGGACTTAATGTATTATATATATACACACACATACATAAACTAGAAAGGAAATACAGACTTGGGGGAAGGGTATGGGGAGGAGACGTTTGTGAGCAGAAGGAGAAAGAAAGTCATGGTAGATTTGATTTAAGTATATTGTGTATATGTATGGGATTCTCTAAGAATAAATACATTACAACAAATAAAATAAAAAAAAATTTCTAATACTATAAAATTATTGATAAATAACACAGTATCATTGCATTTTCTCAATTCCATTAACCTTGTAAGGACTGTTGTGTAAAATGTTAATCATTGAGGAATTTATGAGATCAAGGGGAAAAGTCTATTAACAGTCCTTTGTAATTCCCTTAAACAAATAAACAAATACCCCAAAACTTCAGTGCAAGGTATGTGATACCTCCATAGAAGTTGTTGGTCAAGAAGGTCCAGTAAAAGTTCAAAATAATACAGGCTTTTGCCATTCTTCTTGGTTACTCATCAGAAACTGTTTATTAGAACCTGTTTTGAAGATATCACATGCCTTCAATGCAAGATATAAAGAAGTTAGCTTAGAACTGAGCCTAAGTTTCCTTCAGGCTAGCTAGTTTCTACAGTGCTGGTGGATATTTCCAAGCAAGCCACCAGGGGAGTAAAGGATTCAATGATTACACTTGGTCGTGAACTCAACTAAGAGCAATACTAATCTGTCAGGCAAAATGTCCCCGCTAGTGCAATAATGACTTGACTGCTAGGGGAGTAACAAACTGTTCACTGAATAGCGTTGAGACCCATTCCACAAGATAAAGTCCATGCCGGGCAATATAAATCCAGGAATACAAACAAACAATCAAAAATAACTGTGACTAAGGATGTATTCTGGTCTAATTGAGAACATAGAGCTGCTGCTCGGATAATCTAACACAGTATTAAAGTTCTAATATATTTATATCCACAGATAAAGGCTGTTCTCTAAACAGGGGAACCTGTTTTTGGAAAAAAAAAAAAACAGAGGCAAATGCAGGGCTTTGTAATTCTACACGATATGGAGAATGAGTGATGGTTAGTTAGTTAACTAACTGTCCTCAGCTAGTTAATTAGACCACTTCCATAAGCTCAGGATCTAAAGGGAATGCAGGGAGAGTATGAGAACTGGAAGATAGGGAACACGGTGGTGAAATGCCCTTTTCTAAGCACAAGACAGGCAATGCGCTCTTGATCTAAGAGCAGCTCTACTTAGAACTGGGTTTACACAAGGCTGACTGATCAACACTCAGCTGTCAATAGGGCAGGGGCTCATGGAATTCTCCCAATTCCTGCTGAAACAGGCAACTAGTAGGTTTTGGCAGATGGAGAAGCAGCTTGGCTATCTGTGTACCCTCTCTAAGCTCAGATACATCTAATTAAACTGATGTGACATAAGCAACAAAAGTCATAAATATTGTTGGGAGATTTGTGGGGAAGAAGGAGGTTAGCAGAGGTGAAGGGAATATGATTAGAGAGTGAAAGGAAGTCAAGTGGTGGTGATGCAAGCCTTTAATTTCAGTACTCTTTGGCAGACAGGGTCAGATTTCTGTGAGTTTGAGTCCAGCCTGTTCTACAGGGCAAATTCCAAGAGAGTCAAGGCTACACAAAGAGACCCTGTCTTGAAAAACCAAAAAAAAAAAAAAAAAAGAAGAAGAAGAAGAAGGTGCAGGAGACTAATCAGAATGTATTACACAACTGTAGTAAATTGTCAAAGAAAAAAATTCATTAATAAACAGAGAAAAAAAAGAAAACAGTGAATTTTCATAAGTTTATCCAATAATGATGGAGAGAGGAGGATAAGGTCCAATGACCTTGATATTCTGATCTTCTTCATTTAAAAAGGAAGTTCTGGGTCAAATGTGTGTCACCATTCCTAGCTTTTGTGCTACTGTGCTTATGGGCTACTGAGTGTTCTACATGCTATGACCGGCAGTCATGCAGTTTACAACATAGAGAAAACTTCTTTAAAAAATTGAGACCAAGGAAAGTGACAAAAAATAAAAAGATCGATGTGCAGGAAGCATAAAGAACAAAATCATTAAAATTATAATCTATATCTCCAATGATATAATAGTATAATTCTCATTCAGTCATAGAAATATGATGTTACAAAATATAAATACTCCAAAGGCAGGGAACGTTTCAGAAATTAAAAGAAAAGCAAAAGGTGTATTAATTTGTAAGAGAAGAAAATTAACAATCCTACTGAAAATTAAGACAAAAAAGAGCAACTAAATGAAAAATATAAGGAAATGAAAATTGAGTCACTCTCTACAAAGGAGTGCTTATGTATAGGGGAAGTTTAGGATATATAATAAAAATAATTCGAAAGAGAAATTTACATAGAAAATTTGAAGGACATTGTTTTGATCATTGGGACAACGGGAAGCTGGACATGATTAAATAATTAATATTAAGGTGTACAGTTTTCAGTTCTCATAGTATCACTGAAAAATATGTTAGAAATTAATCAGTTAGTTAAACATGAATAAATACATATATACACATACACATAGAGAAAGTGTTCTTTCTTATTGTTCATGAATTTCACATTTACAAACATACTCATTCTCTAATATTCCCTACAATACCAGTGCTATACTTGACTGCATTTTTTATAAATATGGGAGAGATGTGCAAAACGTCAGTAGCTCAATTTAGGTTCACAAGTAGATTGAGCAAGGTTGTACTGACAGCTGGTGGCAGACCCCTGTCCTTGGAGCGTTTGTTTTAGTTGGCTCCCATGGATAGGAAACAATCACATGGAAAACACTAGTTTTTGATTAAAGAATGATCATATGCTGTAGTCATTTTCAGTACGAGCTGGAGCAGAAGGGTTCCCTGTTGAGAGATATAGGAATTATATTCTCATTGGTGGGCATAAGGAAACAGTCACAAAATTTCTTCTTTTACAATGGCCACTTTTTCCCACATAGTTCTGTTTGCATACATTACCCTATTACCATCTTAGAAACTTCAGGATTGATCTGTGACTTGACCTTTTATTTTAGTTCCTGTTGAGGGACAAGAACTCCAAAATCATGTATAGACAGGTGGAAAGAATGTTCAGGGGGCTTTCTGGGTAACAACCTAAGGTCCCTCTTCATGTTCTGCCCAAAGTCTTGCTTTCTACATTTGGATACTTTTTTCTTAATGATTACAGATGGCTCCTAATCTTAGTGCTGGTTTTATCTACTATTGCTAAACTTAATAAAGAGTGTGGAATGTCTTACTGAGAATACTTCCAGGGCAGGTAAACATCTTTACTCAAGATACACTGATCCAGCTGGGAATTCAATGCTAGTAAATAAAAAATATATAAACATTAGAAAGATTTTAAACAGAACTGTACAGAAAGTCAAGTTTCATAGTAATTGGATGATGAAAATATGAGAAAATTGACCTATTAAAGGCAGCGAATATGGGTTATACATTAGTTACTTTTCTATTGCTTTGATAAAACCTCATGACCAAGGCAATTTATAAACTAAAACACTTAAATTTATTTGGGCTTATGGTTTTAGAGTGTTTGAGTACATGGCAACAAAGTAAAGGCATGA
>PVIU01028348.1:0-19099 GCA_004026605.1 Ondatra zibethicus | reverse complement strand
TTAGCACCAAGCAGAAAATTCTGTCATTAATCTAGGGAGCATTGAAAGGGGCTTCAGAATTTCAGTTGTAGCTGTTTTGGATTCAGAGTGAGGCTAAGACAGAGAAGAAAGAAACACAGGCACGGGCTTTGCAGCTTCTTCAGCCTCTCAAAGCCATTACCACACACCTTCTGCTATAATCATTATATCATGGGTTGAGAAGCTTTGTGCATTGGATTTTTTCATAGGAAGAGAGTCTCTCATAATAAACCACCCCTGGCAGACAGAGCAGAGACAATCATTCAGAGTCAGAATTTAATCCCCACCCATATAAAGTGTTCCATTCATGTCTTCAAAAAAAAAAGTGAACCTTGCAACTTTAATAAGCATTCATACAAAAGAACATCTTCCTTTGCACCATGGCTGCTAAGTAGTAACTGGGACCATCTGTTCTTCCCTGAACATCAACCGCACAGCCCCGCCAGCTGTGGAGAGGCAGGATGAAGAACGGCTTCTCTCACAAGATACATCTAAAGCTCATACGACAGTTTAAATGAAGTTTATGATAAAATAACCCTACACTTTACTACCGTAATCTTTCACCATCCTAAAAGAGGCCTAGAAGGAAACAGAGCAAAGGATTTTACTGACAAGATTTCCTTTTGACGAAAGCCCGAATTGAAGAAAATCTTGGATTCTAATCTTTCTCCCTCCATATAAGCTTGTAAATGTGCTGGTCAGCTTTTGGTCACCATTACAAGATTCCAAGATAAACATTATGAGGAGGAGATGTTTATTTTGGTTTCAGAAGTTTCTGTGAGGACCACTGGGCTCTGCTGTTTGGGGGCCTGTGGGGCCCATCATGTCACTACAGGAGCCAGTGAGCTGGCCTTATCACCACTCAGGAGAAGGAGAAAGAGACAGGAAGGAGTTTGCTGCTTCTAGGGCACAGCCTAATAGTTTATCTGCCTCCTCCTAGATCCCATCTTTACAGCTGGAAACAGCCTTTGACACCGGGGCCTTTGGAGAGTATTCAAGTTCCAAACTATGGTAGCATAGTTGAATTGTTGAGGGATTTACAGTTACTGTGTTTAAATCAATTTAAATTAATTTGAAACCTAATTTCCGGCCAACTGTAATAAGCTTTTAAATTTGTTTCCACAACCAGAAGCCTCCATTCTGACATTTCAATTAAGGTCACAAGCATTTCCCCCCACAAAAGTAGAAACAGAGCTGCATGCAGGAAAGTGGCTGTGTGGCTCTGGGGCACGCGTTTGTCTCCTCAGCACATGTGACAGAAGGTGAGGTGGGCTGGGGACAGATCTGCCCTTCCATTCAGAACTTCTTATGGTCTTTTGGAATTGGTTTTTTACTTTTTCTTCATTTTTCAGAATTGCAAAAATGGTTACTTTTTTTCTGAAATGACATATGATCATATCTACCCCTAGTTACCTCCTCAGAGTCCCCACAAAGATCTCCCAGCATGTCCCCCTCCTGACTGCATGTCTTTTTTTTTTTTTTTTTTAAGTACAGCAGCCAGGCGGTGGTGGCGCAGGCAGTGGTGGCGCACGCCTTTAATCCCAGCACTCAGGAGGCAGAGTTCCAGGCGGATCTCTGTGAGATGAGTTCCAGGACAGCCATGGCTACACAGAGAAACCTTGTCTCACAAAAACAAAACAAGAAGAAACAATGAACTACCAAGTTCATTTTGTACTACCCTCATTTTTTTTTGAGTGTGGGGACACTGGAAATGGGAATCCTATCAGTGGTTACAGATACAAAAACCAATATCTCTCTCCTGGAGATGTCAGCCTTGGCCAGAAAAGCTTCCTTTTGCAGAGGGCAGCATTGAACAGAGAGATCCATAACTGGTCGCAGTGATGAGATTCAGAGACCGAGTGTACAGCCCAAGCAAGACATCTATATCAGCACACCCACTCAGGGAAGACCAGGGAAGAGGAAGAAAGAATGTAAGAGCCGAAGGATGGGGAGGAGGGCCACGAGAGCTGTCTCTGGGACATGACATGATGCCATACTTACGAACTCACAGCAGCCAGGCTACCTGTGCAAGATCAAGTCAGCCAAAATCTTTCCATAGCTGGGATGGTTGCTCTCCAGGCTCAACCCCGGTACTGGGGAGTTATTTAGACTTTTTTTTCAGGTGTTGATGTTCTTTGCTGCTTTTGAGAAGAGTCATTCTTTTTACAAGGTGTGTCTGCAGCTATATTGGATTGTGCTACTATGAAAATCCAGCATAGACTGGGTGGCTTAGAAAGAACAGAAATCTCTTTCTCCCTATTCTGGAGGCTGGTGGTTGAAATCACGGTGCAGTGTGGCCTGGCTCTGCGGACAACGTCTGCTGAGCTTCACACCTCTCAATTCTCATGATGTCTGCATTTGACAGAGGACGGAGTAATCCCTCTGGAACTTCTTTCTTTTTATAACAACATCAATTCCCATTCATGAAGGCTTGCTTCTCATGACTGGATGCCTCCCAAAAGGCCTGTCTCCAAATTTTACCACACTGGGTGGTGATGGGTTTCTGCTCCTAAGATATGGGGAGACACAGTGTTTTGCTTTCACCAATAGTTATAGTCCCGCTGTAAGAATAGAAACCAGTAAACATTAAGCAAGCCACCGTATTGGTGGCTCCATTGAGGGAAAGATACATTCCATGTTATTTTGCTTTGAATGGTGGTGTCTGCCTGGCAGAAGCATGCATGTGGGAAGCTCATGGGTCCTAGAGGACTTATGAACTTTCCACCCGTGACTTTCGATCAGGTTTATAGTGATAGACATAATTTTCCTCCAGTGGAAAGAACCTCAAACCCAATCACAAAGTGATTGGTTACGCTTATACCAGCCATACTCCTATTGAAATTAGCACGTCTTATTTGCCAGTTCAGTATTGTAGTGCTCTTTTGGAGATAAATTCTTGCTGTGTAGCTCAGAACAGCTTCAAGATTTATTATCCTCCCGTCTCAGTCTCCCAAGGACCACCACACCTGCTTAACTTCTGGCTTCTTGCTTCTACTTTTCTCCTTAGCTCTCTGTAATGCCCTGAGTGTTCCCCACTCATCCTGACAACCGAGACTTCTGTCTTCATGGATGACCTATGGCACCATTAGTCCTCTAGGGCTTCCTATAAGAGGGAGGCCTTGCATCGAGGTCTGGTCCTTCTGTGCAGCAGCACAAAATGAAATGAGGTTCATGTAACATGAACGTGCACTTTGCTTTGGGCCTTGGGCATCCTTCTTATTTGAATATTCATTATCACCCTTAGCGTCAAATGCTATTTTTGTCCTTGTTTGACAGATGAGAGAGCTGAATTCGGAGAGTACAAGAGATCTATTCAGCTAATAAATGGCAGAGCAAGTTTTGAGCAAGTCAGGCTGGCTCCAGCTATAGAGTTGTCAGTTAGCTCACAGGAGAAATGAAAACACGGCCCACAGTTCTGAATTCTCTTGGCAGGAGCTTATTTTCTAAGCCTGGGCAAACCCAGTCCTTCCCATAACATATGCTATAGTTGTGTGTACTTGGCTATGCAAGCTTCTGGGAAGGAAGTTAACAGGACTTGGTTCCTCAACAGGCATAGGGGTCAAAGAAGGAACCTTGGCTTTCAGAATTAATATCTGTAATTTCCTGTTTCATCTCCATTTCTGAGCAGTTTATTCAAATGCTGGTTGTTAACATGGTTGTTTGAATCCCTTGACGGCCAGACATGAAGGCAGGCACCTGTAATTCTAGCTCTCTGGAGGATAAGGCAGGAGGATCACTAGTTCAAAGCCAGATTGGGATGCATAGTGAAGTCCTGCCCCAAGCCAAGCCAAACAAAGCAAAGCAAAACAAAACAAAACCGATCCCCTTTATTGTTATACAAAGGAGGAAAAAAATCTCAGGCAGAAAACATCTTAAAAACCTCATACACATTGGGTAATACTCCCACAGGATGTGCCTGTGTGGTAGTGTGCCCTTGCACCAGAGAACAGAACGATTCTCATAGGACAGCAGTCCTCAATGCGTGGGTCAAGATTCCTTTGGGAGGTCAAACCACCCTTTCACAGGGATCACATAACAGATATCTTGCATATCAGATATTTACATTATGATTCATAAGAGCAGCAAGGTTACAGCTATGAGGTAGCAACAAAATACTTTTATGGTTGGGGGTCAGCACAACAGGAGGAACTACATTACAGGGCCGCAGCGTTACAAAGGTTGAACCGCTGGTCTAGGGTGAAGAGGTCTACTCAGGGACAGCCTCCATGTTCTTGTTCCAATTTCAGCTCCATCCCTGCCCACTGCTGCAGCTCCCACAGGGAACCTGGACCTCAAGAATCAAGAAAAAGAGCTTGAAAAATCATCTCAAGTCCCAGCTTTCTTCGCGTCATCAAAGGCAGATGCTAAAGCAGGTGTACATCCTGAAAGCCCGCTTTGGAAATCTACACCGCCCCCCCCCGCCCCCCGCAGCAAATGTTGTCTACTGTGAGGACCTGTTTGGATCAAGGACAAGGACAAAGGTTTTGCAACAGGAAATAGAAGGAGAATTGCTGCTCTATTCAAGGGAGCCCATGAAGCACCTGCAGTCCTGAAATTTCCTCCATTCCACAATTAACAAAAGATAAAAAGAGACTTCTCACAGGTGTGTCAAGATCCCAGGGTGATTTGAAAGGTATTTGCTTCTTTAAAACATCATGAAAGATGTTAGGTCCTGGTATCTTTAAATGAGTCCCTGGGATGAGGGGATAAGAGTACCATTATCTTCCATTTCTAGATGGAACCAGAGATAACTGTTGAGTATCATTTCAATAAAATGCATATTTTCAGGTATGAGGAGTCCAGCACCAAGGGCTGCCTGGAATAGGCACACATTTGAACAGGAAAATGTTTCTATTGCTATTAGTTCTACTTCGGTTTTTATGAGATGAAGTCTTGTGTTTCTCCTTCTCAGCCTTCAAAGTGCTGGGCTTGGAGGCGTGAGTTTCCGTCCCTGCTCTGAGAATGAAATGGCAGATCATTAGCTTCAGTGACATACAGATCTCACCACTGTCCACACTCATTCAAGGCTACCAATTAGACTTGCAGCCACTGAAGCCAGTTTAAACAGCTTTTATCGAGGCTGTTTTATTTTATGGAGGTCATTATATAGCCCAGATTTGTTTCCAACTTGTAATTCTCTTGTTTGGCTTCATGAATAGTGGGGCAATAGATGTTTGTCACTGTCAACAGCTAAAGTTGTAGTCTCTCTCTTTTTATTTAAATAAAAAAACACTTTTTATTATTATTTTTATTTTCTTTAGAAATGTCCTTGAATATTCCTGCGGTTACATTTCCCCATTAATGGTTTTTTTTTGGCAGTTTCACACATGATAGGGTACATTCTGATTTCTAAAAACCCCCATTCTCTCCACTCTCCCTCCCATCCATTCTTATTCCCTTTTTAGTAAGCCCCTAACACACAGCTGTGAGTTTGTTTTGATTTTTGTTTTTGTTTTTGAGACACACTGGTGTAACTGGAGGTTTCTCTCCCGCCTTCCAGTTCCCAAATAACCACTCTGAGACTTAATATTAATCATAAACTGTTTGGCCTATTAGCTCAGGCTTATTATTAACTGGATCTTACAACTTGAATTAACCCAAAGAGGCTTGTGGCTTGTTACCTCACAGATTATTCCCCTGCAGCTGCTGCTATCTCCTTGACATCACCTTCTTTCTCCCTGTATCTTTTGGATTTCCTACCTGACTCTATTCTGCCTGGCTATTGGCCAAATCAGCTTCTTTATTAACCAGTAGTAATGAAATACATTCACATCATATAGAGAGACATCCCACATTACACTGGGTTTAACAGGAGTCTTTCAGTTGAGACTGTCCATTGAAACCTAGTGGACTCTTATAGTGTATACACAGCTAATGACAACTACTTCTACCCCAGAATTAATCAGCACCCAGTTCAGGGAGAGGTAGGGCCCTGCAAGTGCCTCCCTGATCCATGACTGACTTGGTAGACCCAGCCTTGTAAAGAGAGTCACTGCTGCTATGAGGTCATAACTTCTATTGGGTGGGCCATGCCCAGAAAACAGCATCCCACAGCCCTTCTCCCTATTTTCTGGCTTACATTCTTTCTGCTCCCTATTACAGGATTATTGATGAGCCTTAAAAGGGTGGTATAAACGTTCCTCTTAGGCTTGTCCAGCCATGCATCCCTGCATTCACGCTGTTCGTTGCGAAGAGGCTTCTCTACCTATAAGAGTCGCATTTACTTATGGATGTAAACAAAAGTATTTAAAAGACAGCTTAGAGTGGGCAGTGGTGGTGCACACCTTTAAACCCAGCACTCAGGAGGCAGAGGCAGTGAGTTCAATGCCAGCCTGGTCCACAAAGCAAGTTCTTGGACAGCCAGAGCTGTTACACCAAGAAACCCTGTCTTGAAAAACCAAAACCAAACCAACCAATCAAACAACCCCACCTCCCAAAATAAGCTTGGCACCATGATAATTTAACTAAACAACAGTAGTCACTTCACCCCTAGGGCTTAAGGCCTCCTCAGCCAAAGACTTTTGATTGGGTTTATGGTACCATGCTTTAATCTTCACAGATCAAGACTCAAATCCTATAAGAGAGCAGGTGGTTGTCCCTAGGGTATTTGTATGACTATTGCTCCATTTGGCACATCTTGCTTGGCAGATTGGTACTGTAGTTCAAAAGTGGGTAAGACTGTTAATGCCCTTTGTCCCCAGCAACCCATACAGCACCTTTAGGCACTCCAAAAGCTAGCCAGCAGGGAGGGAGCTTCCAACTCAGTTTCAGCTTGAATTTTCTATACCTTAGAACCAGGGTGTGCAGTGTCTTCAGCAATAGGGTCTTATTAACTAGTTTGGTGGAAACCAGGAAGAACGGAAAGCTCCTGTATTACTTGGGGGCTATTAGGGCACTCCTGACCAACAGCTCATGAGGAGGTATTTCACACCTGGTGCTGGGTTTTGTTTAATATCCCTTGGATTTCAGGATTTCACATATGTCTTCCTTCTGACTGTCATTTTGACTTTTACTTTAAGAGACTTACAGAACAGTTAGTTTCTATATGACTTTTTTTTTTACATCTTTAGTTTTAGTAAACTCTTCCTCCCTCCCTCCTTGTCTCCCATGTTTCCTGCTTAAACTTTCCACCCTCAAAATTCCCTTTCTCTATTTCCTATGACCTGTGTTCTGCTGTTTCTCTTTCCTAAAGACATCCCACATTCAATGGCTTTTTTCTAGCTTTCTTACTCCTATAGTTATTTTGAATAAAACACATAAATCTAAACATTTGAAGCTGAGATCCACACATGAGAGAACATGCAACAAGTGTCTTTCTGAGCCCAAGTTAGCCCTCTCAGTGTAATTTTGCCTGGTTTCATTAATTTGCCTGCAGATTTTGTTTTTCTTTACAGCTAAATAAAATTCCATCATGTGTATGTGCCACATCATTTCTCCGTTTATCACTTGTTGGACATTTAGTTCCATTCTCAGTGGTTGCAAATAGACACCAATGACTGTCAGTGAGCATGTACCTTTGGGTCATTTGGTAGATCTATTTCTAGCTTTGTGAGCAGCTTCTACACTGATTTCCATCAGCGACATCAGTTTATACCTCCACCAACAGTGAATAAGGGCTCCTGTTTCCCCACATATCCCTGACAGCATTTGCTGACATTTGATTTCTTGGTAATTGCCATCTGAGGGTAAGGTAGAATTTCAAAGTCATTTTAATTTATGATTTTCTTGATGGTTAATGATATTGGAAACTTTAAAAAAATGTTCAGTTGCATTTTTCCATCAGAGAATTCCCTGTTCAGATCTATGGCCCACTTTATTGTGTTGTTTGTCTTCTTGATATTCAGGGTTTTTTTTTTTAGTTCTTTATGTATTTTTGATGTTAATCCTCAGATGGATGTATACCCAGTAGAGATTTTTATTTCATTCTGTGGGCTTCCTCTTTACTCTGTTGATGGTTTCTTTTGTTGTTCGTAAGAGTTTTAGTTTTGTAAGTTCACATTTGTTGTTTGTTGGTCTTATTTCCTGAACTGCTGGAATCTTATTAGAAATTCTTTGCCTGTTGAATTTAATGTCCTCTTGATGGACTGCTCCCTTGACCAGTAGGAAGTGACCATCTTTATCTCTTATGAGTATTTTGCTTTGAAGTCTAATTCTAATTCTCCTCTATTACTCTAATTTATCCTAGCTTCTTCTTCTAGCTTTGTCTCTTCTGGTCTAAAAACTTGTCTTTACAGGAACTTTGAAGCAATAAGAAATTACAAGAGTTGCCTCTCATTGGTCAAAAGCACATATCTAGATAAGCAATAAGGAGCTGAGCCATTGCCATGACAACACAAGGTTCTGAGGTTACAGGAATAAGGCCATGACCAGACTGGGGGAGGCCCACAGTGCTTAGTGACAAACTTTGAGACATAGATCTATTGTTAGCAGACTAGCAAGTGAAGAATTGGCATGCTTTTCTTAGGGTGCTTTGTGTAGCATCCTGGTTAGATAGATATCTGTGACTCTGACCTTGTGCATAGGTGTAAAGTTTTAAAATTATGATTCATTTACAAAAGCCTTTAGTCTGGTTTGAACTTGCTTTAAGGTGAAAGTGAGCTGACTGTGTGCAGTTAGCCTGAGAAAAAAGGAACAAAGCAGGCCTTTAAGTGACTATAGTCCTCATGGAACAAATAGATCTAGTTATGAAGCATGTCCTAGTATATTTTCTACATATCAAAACTATACAGTAAATGAAAAGTCATCTTCCTGACCACCCACAGATCTATGTGCTCATAAGATTGAGATGTACTCATGAGATTACATATACATATTACATGAAAATGCATCGTGATGGGGAGATATCATAACACAAGTGAAATGACAGATGAAGGCTTCAGTTTTCAGAGTCAGTGGTCTGCAAGCCTTGCTCACAGGGTACCCATCAGGAAATACTTCCTCTGGTGGGTTGCCATCTGAACCATCAATTGCTATAGGCTGTAATTGTGTCATGGCCCACAACAGCTCATGGCAACTGCTCCTGATACCTATCATTTGTTGATTTTCTAGTGTCTGTTTTCTTGGTCTCTGCTTAGTCTCTTAATTAACATTGTTTACTTTTTCCCCTGTGGTCTCTTTTATATGCTTATTCTCTTCAGTCTAAAATATTCCATCCAGTATCTTCTATAGGATTGGCTTGGTAGCCATGTATTCCTGTAGACTGTGTTTATCTGGGAATGTTTTTCTTTCTACTTCAATTATGATGGATAGTTCTGTTGGATATAGTAATCAGGGTTAGCGTCCGTGGTCCTTCACAACTGGAAGTACACAATTTCTGTCTTTCTGACTTCATCAAATGTTATTTTAATAGGACCTTCTTTATATGAGACTCGATCCTTCTCTCTTGCAGCTTTCAATATTTCTTTGTTCTGACTATCATACAACATGAGGAAATTTCTTTTCTGATCTTGTCTATTTGGTGTTTGGTATGCCTCTTGTACTTAGATGGGCATCTCTTTCTTTAGATTTGGGGATTTTTCTATGGTTTTAGTGAAAATATTTTCTGTGCCTTTGACCTGGATTTATTCTCCCAAGTGCTGGGATTAAAGGTGTGCACCACCGCCTGACTTTCACTGAGCTTTTTATTTCAAGTTTTATTTTGGTTTGTGTTTTCGTTAATATTTCAGTCTCTTTATTGAATTTTGTTTTCATAGCCTAAATTGTCATCCTTGTTTTATATGTTTTTTTAAATCTTCATTCTGGCTTTTTATGTTCTCTTTGAGTTCCTTGGACATATGTAATTGCTCTTTTGAATTCATTGTTTTAAATGTCATTCCAGTTGCTTTCATTGGGGATCATTGCTATGGGATTAAAGATGCTGGAGGAGATGTATTGTCTTGGTTTTTCCTTTCATTGTGTTTTTAGTAGAGGACCTGGGCAGAGTTAGGTTGTTGGTCATAGGTCTGGCCTACATTTGTGGAGTGGGTATTTGCCTCTCTGCCGTTTGTTTTGTGAGTTTGACAAGTGAAGACAGATGCTAAAAAGAAATCCCACACTAAATCAGAACTGAGTATAATAAAGGGTTATTTACTTAGGGGTAGACTCACAGATCACAGTCCTCTGCTCGAATGGGGAACAGCAACTGGATCTTGCAGCTGGAAAAGAGGCTGGAGGCGCGCTTTACATTGGCATATATAGTTTAAGAGGCCACGCCCAAGTGGGTGGGTAACTTAAAGGCTACTGGCTGTAGGAATTCCTACAGCAGACAAGTTTTCTATCAGAAAATGCCCAAAGTCCAGTCTTAGGGCCACTTGGTGCTGATCTGTGAGTTGGGCAGCACAGGCATTTGTATCTTAGCTAAGGAGAGGTGCAGCTTCTGGCCTCACCAGTAGACACAGTGGAGAGAAAGCAGGTTCTCTTTGCATTTCCTCAGAAACTGAGGCTAGAATGCTGGAGAGAATAGAGCTTGAGGACTCCCAGTGGGACATTTAGGTCCTCAGCTAATGGCACTGTGGTCAGAGGGAGGGAGGTTTGAGAAATTCCCATGGAGCAAGCAAGGCAGTGATGCGGGTCCTCATTTGGGCAGCATTAGGGTCCCAGCACTAGGACATGAAGGTCATTTATACAGGCAGTAAGGACTCAGCGCAGGCCCTCGGGTGGTGATGTTAGACTCCAGAATTAAGAGGAGGAGCAGAACAGTCAAGGGGGAGTGAGTGACTCCACGCAGATAACCCGATGGCAGAGATAGTGTGCAGGAGGTGTGAGGGATGGGGGCCTTTAACCCGACAGGTGCTTGAGGGAGGGCTCAGGTGGGCACAGAGCGGAAGAAATATGAGGTAGAAGTGGGATCTCTGGGACCTCTTATCTCTCTAGCCCGAATGGACACACTCCTAAATTTGTATGTTTAACCACGTCTCAAGGACTTCTTCCTAGGACATATTCCCTTAGCCCTCAGCTATGGCAGCTCAGGGACATTAGCGGACTTAGTTAAGATGACATCAAATATCAGGAAAAGATGCACAAGGTATGGATGGAGTGACTGCTCACTATAGGATACCACAGGAGAGGATGGAGAGTTTTGCTAGGGCTCTGTGTGTTTTAGATAAGGTGAGTAAGACAGATCAATAGGACAGGTAGGCAATCTACATGAATAAGTAGAAGACAACCTCAAGCCCGGTTTCCGGATTGAACTTTTTAAGTGAGCATTCGCTGAACTCCCTTGACCAAGAGTCAGCCGTGGAGGAGCTCAGTGGAGTTTGGGTGTGTGAGGAGGTGACTTACAGAGTTCACATAGAGTTAATAGTGGTGCTGCCTCAAGAGTCATTACTGCTTATTGGATGCTGTGCTAGTTACTTTTCTCGTGGCTGTGACAAAGTGCCTGGCAAATGCCATTTAAGGAAGCTCAGATATGGTTTGAAGGAATACCGTCCTCTGTTCAGGGAAAGCATGGCAGCAGGACGAGAAGCAGCTGGCCACATCGCACCTGTAGTCAGGAGGAAGAGGAACATAAATATTAGTGTTCAGCTCTCTTTTTCCTCTTATGGTTTTTGTTCAGTCCAGGGTCCCTGCCCATGGCATGACATCATCCACATTTAGGGTGGGTCTTCCATCTTCAGCTAAGTTATCTATGAAAATGCTCTCACAGGTACACCTATAGGTGAATCCAATCAGGTTGAGGATGAAGATTAGTCAGCACAAATATCAAGAGCCATCCTCAGGGACATATATACATTCAACTTAACCAACACGAAAACTTTATGAGGACAGTTGCTGATGTAAAAGTTGGTGGTGTTTGTGGGATATTCCAGAGGGTCAGCGATGGGGTTCTAACCTAATCCCAGGTAATCTGGCTACAGAACCTGCATTCTTACTACTCCTGAGATACTTTCACTCATCCCAAAAAGGAGTGGGAAATTCTTCTTGGGCAATAATAATAGCAGAATTGTGTGTCTCTGCTATTTGAGAGTCCTTATCTTTTACACATTCACAAAAACACAATTTGCTGTTGAGGACAAAGTAGTGTAGAGAAATAGATTAAATAAGATTTGGCCTCTACAAACAGTAAAGGTTGAAGGCTACACGGAACTCTGTTATTTTGTTTTTCTCATTTTCTACTTATGTGATTCTTTTATAATAAAATATTTTTCATGGATTATTTCTCTTTAAAGGAGAAACTAGAGTTTGTGCAAAGGTATCCTCTAGATGTGTCAGGAGAGGGTGATAACAGAAATAAGACCGAAAGACAAAGTCACTAAAAATTACCTCTGCCACAATGCAGAGTGCAGAGTGACCATGCACAGACTAGATGTGTCCACATTTACACATTTATTTGGGTTTAGAGCGAAAACACAGGTAAAATACTTTGATCATACACAAGTTTATATTTGGTAGGAAGAACAGTTGCCACATATCTGTATATTTTATTTTTATTTTTATTTTTATTCTGTCTTTAGTAATGGAGGGTGCTGGGGAAATGTTGACATTATTCAGAAACACCATTTGGTAACAAGATCTTGGCACACGCAACTAGTTAATACAAGCGTTTGCACTTAGCACTTGAAAACAGAAAAGCACGTGCAAGACGATACCTGGTTTGATGTCTTTGATTCTTTGTCCCGCTACTATATTTACACCTGTGCTTCCTTTGTCCACGTTCTGTGGAGCAGCACCTACTCCCAGTCCCCACGGAGTCAACACCTGCAGTATCAGCAGCTTGTGACACTCTGTAATTGGTTTCTCTAACCTCAGAGATGAAACGGTGTTCACTTTGCGTTTTGTGTGCAATCACACAATTCTCAAAGGGATTTCTTAGGGTAGCGCCTAGCTGAGGCTATGCTCTCTATAACAGCTGATGGAGAGGGCACACAGCTTGGGAGGCGTGAGAGGGTGAGGGAGTGGAGAGCTGAGAACTAGGACAGATGCAAATGTAGTTCTCATAGTCTCAAAGGTCAAAGTTCAATAGGCTACCACGTAGAAGAAGACATACTGATAATTGTGCAAGCTTTTACAGCAACACATGTTAATTTGTAACACCACACAATTCAATATAAAGTGCACAACCTCAATCTGAGGTGACAAGACTGTACTAACAATGTACTAAAGGCAATATATATACACACACACACACATACATACATACACACATACAATTTTTTTTCTTTACTCAAATCCTGTGACAGTACATGAACTCTATACCATTTAGAGATCTCAGATAAACACACATTGCACTTTTTTAAGTATTTTAAATAATAAATGAAATATTGCTGTGTAAATAAAAATGGATGTATCAATTCTGATTAAAGCTGAAACCAATGCTTTCTAATGAAAAAAAAATAGGTCACAGATAAAGAAAGACCTTTGGCACTGGGAATTTGGACCAATGTTCAATACAATCTCCTTCCATTATTCTTTCTTCTTCCTATCATCCCTCCTTCTCTCTCAAGTGGATGGCAGATATAATTAAAACATTGGGACCTACTAAGTTTGCATTTGTCTCCTTCTCTAGAATACAAGGTCTCATCAAACTAGAAGCCAGCTTGTACTACCAAGTCTGTCCTCCAAGGGCTAAATTTCTCTTGATCAGGACACTAGACCTTGATGCCTTCTCTAAGAGGGACAGTGGGTTTGATAGGTGACTGTCTCTTCCTGTGGAATGAGATCTTTTGGCCCAAGGCTCAAGATGAATAGGCAGCTGTTGGTTAGCTCTCCGCAGCCAGTTTATAGAAAGGAAAAGCAAGCTTGCCCATTAGAAGGTACCTGTGCTGGGAGGCTATTCCTTTATTAGCTCATGCACAGGGAGTTTTTGCTTCAGTGCTCCAGGGAATCCATTGGCTTTCTAGACAGCAAGTGCCTGAAGCCACATTCATACCAAGGTTTGCACAGCCTGATCAAACAAAGTCTGGGGCAAAGTCATGAAGATTTGTGATTGTTAAGGACAGGGCCTTCTTTGTTCCTGTAGCCTTTCTGAGTTTTGAAATGCCCATCCATATGGGGTGGGAGAATTGCTTCCAGACCCGTACCTGCCATTTGCATGTAAAAGGCCTTAGTTTTGCCAGCGCTTAGGTCTGTTCCTATGTGACCCTAAAGTTATCATGGGAGCTGTGGATAGCTCTCCATAGAGTTGGCAGGGGAAGAAATTTACTTTTAAAATATTATTTTTAGTTTTAGTGATCTCTGCATATTCTGGTCATTGTGGATCTTGATGGGAGGCAGATAAAAGATCTTAGACTATCTTGAAGCTGCTTGCACGAGGAACTCATTTCAGGAAAGAAACAGCCACATGGGATATTAAATCATTCTTGAGAATCTGGAGGTAGGGAGTCTAGCAGGAGAGGCGTTAAAGTGTGGGGTGAAGAAGGGATTTGAACAAGAGTGTATACATGATGCAAATGACCCTTTCTCCAGAGAGCAGCAAAACGACATTTGGGGTGAAGCCATTGCTGTCACCCAGAGGTCTTGTCTCCCACGGCTGGGTTTAATATTCTGAGCTCATCACACTTAAGGAATGTGCTACCCCCCCTCCCTTGCTTGGGCTGATTAGGTTTTATTTTTAGTTTTTTTCCTAATTAATCCAAATGATCTAATAAAAGAATATGGTTTGAAAAGACACTTCAAGAACTAATATCAACCTTCTGTTCAAAGCAGGCTACTTGGGAAAGCAGAAGGGACATGCTTGCCTGGATCCGGGACCAGGCAGGGATTATAAGGCGGGTCTTCCAGGGCCAATGTGTGCAAAGCCTAAACAGGAAGAGGGTCTTAATTGTTGATCTGATCAATTGTTTCAGTAAGTTTCATGGTTTTTTTTTTGTGTGTGTGCTTGTTTTGAAATACTATCTTTAGGGATATGATAAGCCATAATATGTACTAAAGTAAGTTACTACACTTTTAAAGAATTTGGTGGGTTTCTATGTTAAAATTACCTTACTAAAGTGTTTTATTGTGTCTCCATGAAAAGAAAGAGAGAAAAATAAAGAAATAAATCTGGCTTAGGTTTCATATCTGCCCCTGTAGTTTGTATAACCCATATAAAATAAAATCTATATGTTACAAAATAGGATTTATTTTAATATATATTTTTCTTTTTGTAAAATTATATGTATTTAAATACATTTGAAATGTTGCTATAGGTAAATTAGAAATTTTTTCTAATACTATGAAAAAGGCAAGAGTTTTTATTGTCAGTATACACTTTATATTTACTTTGTCCTTTGTCGGAACCCCAGAGAACCTTTTATGATTCAAGGGTGATTCGGCACTATTCAGTACTACTGCTCTGAGGGGAAAATAAAGTTGGATTAGCATACTATATTAAAAGGGAAGTATTTATAACAACATTATGCTTTCTCTTACTGATTAGAACATAGAGCCTTTGTCACTAATTATTAGAGAGGTATTCTAAACTTAAGAAAGAATTTTTAAAAGGAGCAATGTTTCTTTTTTGTTTGTTTGCTTTGATTTTTTTTAACTGTACTCTACTGTGACACCACAATATAGAAATAGTTGTACTTTGGAACAAACTACAAATACATTTACACAGTTGTGACAACTTAACTGTCTACCTAGAGAATTTAAACAGTTTGATGAGGGAGGTGATTACAAATCCTGTCCCAGGCGTTCGATTTCTTCAATGAGAAAGTCGATGTCTTGGTGAGTTGCCGCAGGGTTTGAGATGACCATGCGGAAGAAGTTGACCTTGTCTCCCAGGGGCTGGTAGCTGACCATTGTGGTTCCGTACTCCATCATTCTGGCTTTAATCACTGGCGCCACCTGTAGGAGAGACCACCACATCAGTGCAAAGGCTGGACCTTCCTGGCTAGTGATGATTTTGGTTTTTAGCTAAATGGGACCACAGATTTCTCTTGAAGGAATTTCTTCAAGTTTTCATGGACTCAGAGAATAAAAACAGCTCAAAACATTAAAAACCCTAAATATGATAAGAGTAACACACAGTAGGCTAGCAGGTACTCTCCACTTTGATTGTCTAGTTAGTGTTTGGAGGGAATGGGAGGAATCTGGTACTGGCCCAGGGCTAAATGGTCTGGAGAGAGTTTCACGCCGGAAAATATAAAGTCATTGGAAGAAAGCATTTTTCATGGAATTATTATGAGGGATAGTATCAAGTGACGGATAAATGTCGCAGACTTCTGAGGGACTGGAGAGTTGGCTCTGTCGGGTGAGTTCTCTTGCTTGAAAACATGAGGATCTGTGTTCCTCTAGCACCCATCTAACAAAACCAGGAGTGCTGGAGTTCACTGGCCAGCCTAGCTGAAACACTAAGTTTCAAGTTCTGCAGGAGACCATGTATCAAGAGAACAAGGCCAGAGCCATAGAGGAAGACACCCAGAACACTCTTCTGGACTCCCCAGTTTCTTTATATTCTTTTTATAAATTGCTTCCACTTATAAGTATTTTGTTTTTGGGAAAAAAATCTTTAATTATATTAAGAATTATCTGGTAGTAAAAAGCTGAATCCACACGACCTCATATACAGAAGAATATCTCAGGCAAGATCACAGTATTTATGTTAGACTGTTCGCTGCAGCTTCATGGGTTCTCTTGGCTGTTTCAAATTGAGTTCATGCTCCCTGGCTTGCCACAAAGGCCTTTTGTCATCAGCTCCAAGGATTCATCTTCAATTGCTCATCAAAACAATCTACAACTCTGGCAAGGGCAATTTATTAAAGATCCCTTGAACCATCTACATTTTCATCATTACATGCCTGTCATCAGTCTGCCTGCGGTGTGCTCTCTAGGACTCTGCATGCCCAGTGCTCAGCAGGATCCCCGCGGTGCTGCAAGAGCTGCAAGCTCTTTCCTGCCGCCATCATCTTTCTCTCTGAGTTGTAACTACAGGGCCCTTACCCATCGAGTCTAGCAATGTCCTCATTTCTTAATTGACCTTTCGCTGATGAACAAATACATTTTCTCTTTCTACCTCATCTGTAAGCTGCTGGAAGCTAGGCGCGGCCCCCTGTCATTGCTTTGTTCCCTAGCTCAGCACAGGGAAGTGTAGAGGGCTTTCTGAATTCTAACTGCTGTGGCAGTAGCATAGGAAGAACAGCTCTTTCAGACAAGACACAAATTTCAGTTGCATCTACACAGATGCATAATCTGTCCACGTGCATTTGCCACTGGAGTTTGTAAGTATGCCATCTGATCTGTGAGGTTCATAACAAAGATACAGCCAAAAACGAGACGCCAGACAGGCTTTCAACTCATGTGGGATGTAAATGGTCAGAAACTGAGTTGAAAAGGGGACCATCCCTTACATCACAGCAAGTCTCTTTATAATTAAAATACACATTCGTTTCTTCCTAAGGGGGTAGTATTCATGAAATAACATACAGTTATCATAGAAATGTATTTTTACTATATGTTATAAAGCTCTTGTGTTTAAAACTTAGAATCGTAAGAAATGAAATGGGGAGGTAGAGCAGTCATCGAAGAGATGTTTGCCAAAAACGTCTCAGTTGCAGACCTTGGCAAAGTCCCCTCGAGTACGTGGCCAAATTGCTTCTTTTCCAATTTGCTATTAAACCCATTTGTTGGCCTTTTGAAAATCATCAGTTAGTGGAGGACTATAAAAACTGATACAAGTGATGCAGGTAATGATGAAGAGTTGCTGGGCATGGTGGATCACACCTTTATTTATTTATTCTAAAACATTTATTTATTTATTATGTATACAATATTCTGTCTGTGTATATGCCTTCAGGCCAGAAGAGGGCACCAGACCTCATTACAGATGGTTGTGAGCAGTGGCAATGCTCTTAACCACTGAGCCATCTCTCCAGCCCCTGGATCACATCTTTAATCCCAGCATTTGGAAGGCAGAGCCAGGTGGATCTCTGTGACTTCTAGGCCAGCAAGGGCTACAGAATGAGTCCCTGTCTCGAAACAACAGCAACAAAACAATACAACAAAAGAATTAGTAGAAGAGAAGTTAGAGTGTAGTCCCAGGTGGGAAACTTGCCAGGCGTGCATGAACTCCTGGGCCCATCCCTACAGCAGCAACAACAGGAAAGAAGATGATGAAGATGGAAGAGAGGACCCACAAGCAGAGAGGTGGTACGTAGGGCAGCCCGTCTGGGCAGCCGGAAATGCACCTACCAGATCCTCATTTTGACATCCTCATGGAGGGGTGAACACTTGCTATTAGTAATAACTGCTTGTGCTATCTAAATATTTCTTCCCCACCAGTTAACCCTTGGGAAAGGCTCATGAGCCACCATTAAGTTTGATAAATGTTCCCTTCCCTTATACAAGAGAGTATGTGCAAAGTACTTACTGGAGACTGAGCACTGTGTCCCCTTAATTTTCTATGTTGTGATCCTAATCCCCAGTTACTGGATGGGGTTCTTTAGAGGCTCTGCCTTATTAATTAGTGACTTATATATGAGATCCCGGAGAGGTGTTTTTCTTTCTTTCTGACAGAGGAGGGTACAGTAAAACAGGTTGTCAATAAACCAGGAAGTGAGGCCTCAGCAGATATGGAATCTGTTGGCTTCTTGATCTCAGATTTCCCAGCTCCCAGAACTGTGGGAAATCAATTCCTGTTGTCCATAAGCCACCTAACCTGTAGTAGCTCATTTTATTGCAAACCCCCACATCTCAGTTCTTTAGCACAACAATTGACTTTTGGGTGGGTTCTTGACCTTGTCTTGTCCAGAATTTAACTTGGCTTTCTCTCCAACATGCAGGTGCACACATGGGAATATGCACACAAATGCATATTTGCATGCACATGTGAACATGTACCCTCATATACAACACCCACTGACAAATTAAAAAAAAAAAGTCTATCACTTGCGAGTTTCATTCTGCGGAGGAATGTGGTGCTGGATTGCTAAAGGGCAGATGTTAACATCTACAAACTTTCCTAAGGATTTTTCATCTGCAGGTATCCTAGTCTTCCTTTTACATAGAGGGAACTGTTCCCAGAAGGTCAGTAAGGTAAGGTGAGATTCTTAGCAGTGGGGTGTACACGTCTGCCTATCCTGGCTGTGCCTCCAACCTCCTCTAGACACTGAGAAAAAAAAGGATGTAGAGCAGATAACCTTCTGAAGTTCAAATACACACACACACACACACACACACACACACA
>PVIU01028347.1:0-19170 GCA_004026605.1 Ondatra zibethicus | reverse complement strand
CCCTCATAGGCTGTACATCTGCCTCCTTTGTCTCTTTTAAGGTGAAGTACAAGGTTACCTGTTGTAATAGCGGGGCTCGGGTTGCATTCCCAGCGCTGGGCCCCTTGTTCTGTCCCACCCGGCTCCCAGTGCATACTCGAAATAATTACACGGCAACTGTATTCATTTAAATACTGCCTGGCCCATTAGCTCTAGCCTCTTATTGGCTAACTCTCACATATTTGTTTAACCCATTTCTAATAATCTGTGTGTCACCATGAGTCATGGCTTACTGGGAAAGATTCAGCATGTCTTCATGGAGGGCGGCTCTCTCTGGCTCTGTCCCCTTCCCAGCATTCTCTTCTCTTTATCCTGTCTATCTAAGTCCTGCCCTATCAGAAGGCCAAGGCAGATTCATTATTAACCAATAAAAGCAACCCTAATACAGAAGGACCCTCCTACACCATTTCCCCTTTTTCTGTTTAAACAAAAAAGGCTTTAACTTTAACATAGTAAAATTACATAACAAAATTTATCAAGCAAGAATTACAGTTACAACCTATTTTATCTTTTATCATGACAAAGGAAAACTATAACTATCCATTCTTCAACTCCATCAAAGACTCCAGAAGGATATAATATTACTTAAGTAAACAAGTAATAAGTAACTTCTAAACTCTAAAAATGACAGAGACATCTCGCTACCTGTACAGTCACCCAAAGTTCCTTTGTACCGTTGGGGCATCCATCTTCAGCCTACAGGCCCATAGTATCCAGCAGACTTTTCCATGAAGCAGGAAAATTCAAAGACAGTTCAGTCACTTTCTTCTGTGTCCTGCAGAATGTTTCGTAGACTCTTTCGTGAAGCAGGAACCCTGAAGGATCATCTCACCTTTAGGCAAGTTTAGTAGTCTTCTCTCTGCGGGTTCTTTGTGTCCAGTTTATGCAACAGTCCAGGCAAGAGCACTTTCTTGCCCAAATGGCAAACCAACTCCATAAGGAGTCTCTTCAATGCCCATCTTCCTCTTGAAGTAGCTGGTGCTGCCAGGAGCAGACGTGTCTCATTGTCATGAAAAGTTCTAAGTTATTAAAATATTTAAATGCCATATTCTGTCGCCTTTGAAATATATGAAGAATGTCTATCTAACTGAAATATACCTCTATATATCTAGAAAATCTAACTAACATGACTACAAGCTTGACTATATCAATGATTATCTATTAACAACCTACATTTCCTAATTATACATTACATTTTTAAATGAACTACACAATCACAATACCTTAATCAAGATTAGAAATATAACAAGATTGACCTTAAATTTATATCAGTAAGGCAAAATTTATACCAATGTAAATTATCCATATCTATATCATCTCCCCCTTTAAATTTAGAGAACATTTATAAACAATATTTGGGAATATGGGCATAGTTACTTCTTTCCAAACTTCTTTCTGCTGTATGGGGGCACTGTCAATCAGGTCTTTCATGGTGTATCCTGTTCATCTCAGTCACCAGTTGAGTGAAGTAATTTTCTGAAGGTGTTCACAGTGACCTTTCAGGAGGGCGTGGTCTATCAAACCGTATTTGTCCAGAAGGAATCCACACGGTCTCATCCTCTGTGAAAACAAAAGAAGACCCTCCTTTCCAAAGCACCATATTCTTAGACCCAAATTTAGAAGTCATGATACCTTTAGGACATATATGTTGGTATTGTTTGGCAGGCCATACAATGAAAATTCTCTCTGTAGTTAGCTCCTTCACAGTCAAAAAATTCAAAGAAAACACAATAAAATACATAATCCAGACATTCTGTGAATTTTCCATTTTTACGTGGCTTATTTTTCTTTTCTCTCCCTCTTTTTTTTTTTAATCTATGACTATCTGTACTCTGTCTCTTTAAAGACTTTACCATTTTTTTAAGGCATTAACATTATTTTATGACTCTCTATACTCTTTTTCTTTTCTCTCCCAAGCCTACATACAGCCATCCAACACTGTGACCCATTTAGAGGTCTTTTATGTCTGAATCTGTCCTATTGTGAATCTGTAATTCTTTACTGTCCAGGAACAGTTTTGCTTTGCGCTTTTAAAATGCTAAGCTTTTAAGAATCTAAGCTGCCACAATCCCAGGTCAAATACAGGTACTGTCTGCTTGCTCCGCCCAGTCCAACATGGCGGAGTCGCTTGTGCCTCTGAGCCGTGCACATGGCCAGGCTGCTTGTGCCTCTGAGCCATGCTCAGCCTTAATGGCTGCGGAAATTCACCATGCTCTCCCACCTGACTAAGCCAGAGTTTGCACCTGCGGCAGGGCCCAGGAAACCGCATTTTAAAACCGCGCACCTTTTTTCTGCTATTTTGTATTGCCAAGTCAGGAAATCTCTCTGCAGCACGCAAACAGCAAAATGCTGTGTTAAACTCTCTCTCTTTTTTAAGCCATCTCAGGTTTTTAAGTGGATTCAGTCCACGTTGAGGCGCCAATCTGTCTTAATAGCGGGGTGCGGGTTGCATTCCCAGCGCTGGGCCCCTTGTTCTGTCCCACCCGGCTCCCAGTGCATACTCGAAATAATTACACGGCAACTGTATTCATTTAAATACTGCCTGGCCCATTAGCTCTAGCCTCTTATTGGCTAACTCTCACATATTTGTTTAACCCATTTCTAATAATCTGTGTGTCACCACGAGTCGTGGCTTACCGGGAAAGATTCAGCATGTCTTCATGGAGGGCGGCTCTCTCTGGCTCTGTCCCCTTCCCAGCATTCTCTTCTCTTTATCCTGTCTATCTAAGTCCTGCCCTATCAGAAGGCCAAGGCAGATTCTTTATTAACCAATAAAAGCAACCCTAATACAGAAGGACCCTCCTACACCAGTTACCTTCTGAAGGTACCCATTCTTAATCTCTATCTGCATGTGTGTTCTTGTCCCTTACTGTCTAATACAGCATAAACATTTTCACTTCTGTAGTATTCCGTTTTAGCTACATAGACACTTATTTGCTGGCTTATAGCTTTCTTATCTGTGTCTTTCACTGTATTGTAAAGTTCAAAAGATCAAGGCTTATGATTCTCACAGTATCATAGCAGAATGGTGGTAGCTGAAAAAACAACACATTTGAATGACTGAAAGAATCTTGAAATGCACCCCATCTCTATCCTCCAGGACACACCTCAATCCTCCAACTAGCTCTTCAGCTTTGTTGATTGTTTGCTGATTCTTGGCTTTGTCTGATCTCTTCGGTCTTTCTAAAATAGATAATGCTCCAAACAAGAATAAGAAACAAATTTAGTACCACATATTTAGCAATTCTTTAATCCTTCCTAATTAACTACAGATTTTTCTACTGTAGAGCTTTTAATTTATTTATAAACTGGAGAAGACTCATGCCACCTGTAATAAATAATTCAGCACTCCCAATTTAAAAAGTGTGAATGCAGGTTACCAATGGCATCCCTCTCAGAGATTCCTTCCGATGACCTAGAACACACAAAGTATATTAAATATAAGTACTTCTACTTCTCATGAAAGTCTTTCATAAGAAGACATTCTCAATTAGGCACCCTCAAATTTCGTATTTTTGCTAGTTCAGAACTGAATCCATGGGAACATACTGGTCTTCATCACTTCTGGAAAATAATAAAGTATGAATAGAAAGAACACACTTGCCAAGTACTTCACTGTTTTTCCCATGACTTCTTATATTACCAACTCTGAGAGGAACATTGCATCATTAGCAAACAAAAGTTCTTGTTCAGGTGAGTTGAGGTGGTGTGGGTTTAGGAGTAGCAGGAACTGGTGTACATTACTTTCTTAAAAGTCCTCTACTACTAAAATGTGGCAAGTAAAAACATGTGTCATGTAAATAAAATGGCTTATACATGATTTATGTGACATTCTAAGCAACCGCTGTAAATAACAAAAATTTACCTAGAACTTTCCTAAAAATATCTAATAATGTGTCTATTGGCTACCATTTTTAAATGCTTCAAAATTATTATGATTTTTATTGAGCAAAAGTATGGATTTTACTGAAACCTTTGTATTCCAAGACTTTAATTTGTTTTTAAGTTTAGCCTACATTTCTTGATGGCTGGAGGTATATGTCTATATTAAGTTATTATATGTACATCAAGAATAATAATTTCTTCTATTGATTCCCTGTGATGAGTCCTTATTCATTATGAAAGAGTGAATACCATTTTGCGATCAAAGAATGGCAATACTCACACAGAAAAACATATTTCCACTCTTTCATTCATTTCTAACATCAAGACCTGGCATATTAAATCATGCTTTTATTTAAACACGATGGGAGCATATTGAAATGCTAAACTCTAGCTGATTTATGTAGATGACTGTACTTTCTCTTGTCCCTTGTTTCGGTAAGCATTTGATGACAAGCACGACACACAATACAGGACAGCTGCGGCTTTACCACATGCAGTAACGAGGATGGGAATGTTAACTTGCATTTTTTTCAGTACAATGTCGCTTTATAACTGTCATTACTTCACACAAAAATGGTTTAAGTATTCCCAAAATTTTGGAAATGAGAATAGAGGGACAGAGTTGCTAAGCAATTCTCTCAAATTATAATACATAAATACAGACTATGAAGATAAATTACCTTTGCTTCATACTTTCACTATTGTTTCCACCTAATATGAATATAGTCTTTTACCTCATGTGCAACAAACATTTGTTTAAGTGGATACAAAGTATGCTATTATGAAAATTATTTGATTAGTACTTCTGGTATCAATGGGTATAATATTTGATATTATATACTCTTTCACACATCATTGTTAGAAATCACAGACCTATGCTTGTGATTTCTAGGATGGCAGGCTGGATCATAGGCTTGCCTCCCTCAGGAGTGAAAACAGAAGCATTTGTAACCATGTGACACTCTTACCTGATTCAAAGGAAAATAAAATAAAAGAAAGAATAGGAGCACATAGCCAATTTGTTAGGAAGTAATAAGGCTATAGAACCCTAATTATGAATGGAAAGTCATCATTTGTTTAGACTTGCTAGATTTAGATTTATTCCCCTTATTCTGATTAGAGTCATTGGAGTTGGGTAAATTTTTCAACTAAAATAGCATTTCAGTGAAGAGTAGTCAGGAATGAGGCGATAACCACAGCCAGGCCACACTGCCAGTACACATTCCTCTCATTTATCATTCCCGTGGCACTCTTTGCAAAGTGTTTTAGAAATAGTTACAACTCCCTTTGCCTATAAGACACCTTCCAAGCCCTCAGTTCCCTCACTGATGAACAAGACGCCAGAGGTCACAAAGCTAGACTTGTGTCAAGCACACACTGTATGGAAAGCAAATCAGAATGCCAGTGTGTTTCACTACTATCAAAAATAAACATTAAAGAATGGAAGGGAAGTGCAAAACCCTGATGAATTTGTGTAAAGCACACTGATCAGTGACTGTGCTGACAAAGAAGAACTGGAGGGAGCAGACGAGGAACCAGAAAGATGGACAGCAAGACTAAACCATGAGTACTACACCTCTTTAGAATAATGAAGTTCAAACAAGAATGACGAGCCCATTGAGGACATGTTTTTAATGAAGAAACTGAATCAGGAGTCAACACACAGAGAAGTCAAGAAATGTACTAGTATAAAAAGCCAGATGATATGCCATGCTAATATCTCTGCGACATTCAGTAAAAACTATAATAGTATCTCTCTACGTTATCAGCTTTAAATGAAAAAGAGCAAGCAAATCCTCAAAAAAGTAATTGAGCAGCTGTTATGATTCCTTATTCTTTTTGCTTTCTGAGATAATCAGCTATCATTGCTTTCTGTTGAAATTTAACTTACATATTTATTATTTATTTATTAAATATATTTGCCTGCCTGTTCACATATGTAACATGTATGTATCTACTGTCTTTGGAGGCCAGAAGAGGATAGAGTTTCCCCTGGAATTGGAGTTACAGGTAGTTGTGAGCCAATACATAGGTGCTGAGAACTAAACCTGGGTCCTCAGCAAGAACATCATGGGCTCTTTTTCATCTTCCTTGTTTTATAAGATATGATCTTAAGGTATTAACCAATGACCCATCTCCCCAGGACTTAGCACTGCCTTCTTATGGCATTACTGAGGCCCTTATTGCATTAAAATGTTTTTAAATTTCACAATTATGTCTGAAATTTGTTTCCCAGATAGGCTTTGTATTTTAAGAGTTTTTTTTTTTCCACTCTTTAATAGAGAATGATAAAACAGAATCACTTTGGTGGGATAGACTAGGCCGGCAATGAAAACAACGGCATCCAGGTTTGCTGTCTCGATTCTGTGGCTGTTAGCAAGATTAGACTCGTAAGCCTTACCTTTAAAGCAAAGCCCAGGAGTCTTTCTTCTTTAGGTGCAAACTTTGATTCCAACAATTGACCTCATTTTGCTTTCAGGTGTAAGATATCTTAAAATCCTATGCATTCAATATATTAAGGAAATATCAAAAGCACAAATACTTGAGCATATAGAATTTGAAACAGCAAATTTCTGCATAACATTCCTCTACTAATTTGTGAAATAAGTCACGATGGCCAATGTGCACCATGGTTTCCTATAACATCAGTTCTAGATGAAAAATTTGTTTCCCTTTTCCACATCTCTAAGGTTTGATTACAGCAAAGGAGTCTGAGTTAGGCTTGTAGCAGCATTATAAACAGTTGATAAATTCTTTGTTTTTTAAAAAGATTTATTTATCTTTATGTATTTGAGTGTTTTACCTGCATGTATCCAATTGCATCAGTTAGTAATTTTTATATGTTGTATAGAATATGTTGGCATGGCTTTCTGGGTTTTCAACAGAACCTACATAGATTATAAAACTCATGAACAAGGGTGACCAAATTTAAGAAACGCTGAGTTGATTTAAAAAATCTTCCATCATTTACCCCTATGGCCAATGCTGGATATTGTGAAATCCCACCCTAAGTTTAATGAGCAGGATCTCTCAGCAACTGAGTTGCTTTAACTCAACACCAGCTGTGAAGTCCCTGAGTCTGCATTAAACAAGCTACTGTTCTTGGTGAATGTGGTACTTGTCATCTTGTTCTGATGAAAGCCATTTACATCCTGAAATCTATAACTATAGTTCATACCTGACAGCTTTATGCCACACAATTCCAAAACATCTTTCTCTTCTTTATAATTTCAAAACACTTCATAGCGTAGAAGGTTGATGTGTGTAAATTTCTTTATCATAAATGAGTTCCATTAGACAGATGGGAAATATATAAATTAATATACAAACAGTAAATAAAGTTCCATGGCCTTAGGGAAATTTACTTACAAATAGTCAACAGTTTTAGTAATGGGCTAATTTCAGAGGATTACATTTATCATATTCAAGTAATACATTCAGTCAACCTGTTTGTTTTCCACCTTAAATTTTCATTTGCTTTATTAGGGCTACAGCAGGATTGACAGATACCGTACATACCCATATATCCATTCAGTAAAATATTTTTAAATCATCATGTTGTCTTCCACAAACAATAAACCTGGAGTCTGTAACTATAACATAAAATAAGGTATGCCCAAATGTCATCTTCTCTTTTGTCAGTGCTACAGAACGAGGAAGGACTGATGTGAACAGGCTATACAAATGGTTTCACAAGTGCTAGGCAGTGCACAACAGAGACCTCTGTAGCTACTAGGTCCCAAAAAGCTTTGGGTGTATTTATTTTTTGTTCTAGCTCAACTTTGCAGTTGTGTAAATATAATTACTTGAATACAGCTCAGCAAAGTATAACTTCCTAAACTCATCTGATTTAACACCAGTGGAATTCAGAGTTTAACTTATTCTCCATTGTTTACATAAATTAAGACTGTAAAATGCAGAATATTACTTTGCAAAGAAACATTTATCTCCCAACCACTTTAGAGATTATAACATACTTACATATGTGTAATCACATGTCATTTTCACAAGAGCATATGAAAGAAATAACATTCCATTACTTGTTTTAGAAATGGAAAAACAAATTTTAGTCAAGTTAAATAACTTGGCCATTATGGCCCATCTACATACTAAAACTCCCTGTGTTTGGGAAGGCACTTTCCACTATACTAAAGTTGGTTTGGTGAATATACAACTTCAAAACTGCATCATTTAACAAAAATTTCCCTTACAAATGAGGAACCATACATGGAAAATATGAATCATATATCATAGTCATAATTGTGAACTGTAGATAAAACATAGAAACTTTTCCAAAGACATTAAAGAAAAAAACTCTGTAGAAGGAAGGACTAGTGTGACTTAATAATTCATAAAACCTTACAAATACCACTGGATAACCCATCAGAGACCCTGTTTGTAGCTCTATGAAGTTGTAAACTGTTTCTGGAACACTAGATACCATTTATTGTTATTCCTTTCATAGGACTGCTATTAAATTTATTATACAAGGGAAGGAACACTCAGTGGTGATTATGATCTTCCTTTGTAAAAACAGATTGGGGACACAAAGAGAGGGATTAAGGTTTGCATCTTGTTTCTTCATATCTAATGTCTAAAATAGAGACCCTAGTGCAGGGAAAAACAAATGGATCACTTTCAGATATTTCTGATGTATTTGGACAGCTTTGTAACTTTTAGTTTAATTATGAAGGCTTCTTCCTGGGTAGATATCATTAATAATATAGCTACCATAGTCATATTTCTATTGCTCTGATAAAGTACCCAGGGAAATACATACAGGAAGATATATTTGTCTCAGCTCATGGTTTCAATGGTTTTAGTCGAGGGCCACTTTTCTCTGTTTCTGGACCTGGGCTGGGACAGATGCATGGAAGGGAAAGGTTGCTTATGCCAAGGAAATGACAAAATGAGGAAGAGACAAAGGGCTGCATTTAAAGTGTACCCTCTCAGGACACTTGCAGTGAAAAACTTTCTCCATCTAAGTCCCACTTCTCAATAATGGCATCAAGTTATGAACCCATCAATTAAGTACAAAAGGAGATAGCTTTGTACAATAAACATATGAGGGCTCTGTAATTTCTGGAGCATATGCAACATTTCTCCTCTTTAACATCCCTCAGTTTAATTCCTTGATTTTCTTGCTAATGTCCTTCTGATTCTCTAGGATTGCTGTAACAATATGCTACAAATTGGGTAATACAGCAGAAAATTATTGTCTCAGTATTTTAGAACTTAGACATACATTATCAGTGTTCAGTAGAGGTGTCATTCTGATGCCTGTGAAAGTATTCTGTCCTGTCTGTCCTGTACTGTGTAGCTTTGCTGGCCATCTCTGATGATTGCCTGGGAATATTAATTCATTCTCTGCTTTCATCTTCTAATATTGTCACTGTGGAAGGTTGTTTTTTTTTTCTTTTTTCCAAGTGTTATCCTTCTACAAGGACACCCATTATATTGGATTAGTGCCTATTCTAATAGCATCAGCTAAGTAATTTCATTTGAAATGATCCCATTTCCAAATAATATCACATCCTGAGGTGCTGGGGAATTAGGAGTTCAAAAGGATTCCACCAGAGAGATCAAACAAGTGTGTGTGTGTGTGTGTGTGTGTGTGTGTGTGTTTGTGGTGGGATTGGGGCCAGAGGCAGATAGAGAAGAATACATACATATACACACATATGTATATACAGATGTATATATGTATGTGTACACAAATCATATACATACATATATTTATAGAAGGAATTACAGCAATGTAACCATAACAACTGAGTAGGAAGGCTCCAGTATACAGGACAATTTGGAAGGACAACTATGACATAAGCTATTGAGACTGATCAATGGGTAAGGGTACCTACTCTACAAGCATGGAGACGGAAGTTTGAATTTCCAGAATCTACATAAAATAAGCCAGACATAGCTATGCATGCTTGTAGCAATGGGAGTGATCGCTAACTCACCATCGTAGCTGAAAATACTGGCAACCTCTTCACTGAGTAATCTTGCCTCAAATCAGTAAGCAACCAAGAAAGATGGCCAAGGTCCTGCTCTGATTTCGTCATGACTGGTATGAGCTTGCATACCTATCTACATACACCATATAGATATGACACACACATGAGAGAAAAGCAAGGGGAAAAAGAGTAAACTCTTGGACAGAGGGTGATATGTATTACACTGAGACAAGCTTTTATTGCTTGGGGCTATGCAGGGAACTCTCCATCCTAAAGCTTTTCCAGAGATCAAAATCACCTTTCCTATTTAATATGAGTCACCCCGTAGGCACAAAGCTGACCAATTGTATATGTTAATACTACCTGCAAAATATCATCTCAACACCTGGATTCATGTTCTATTGAGTCACTGGACACTAGAGCTAGCCATATTGATCCATAAATGGTTATTACCATAAACAAGAGGAAATGGAACTTGGGCTGTGCTCTTGACTTTCAGGTTAACATGTTGAGTGTGTTACCAGGTGTTCGGATGTTGCCTGACCCCTGTATGAGAGATGAAGGCATGAATGGTCTCATAGTGGTTTGTCACAGCCCAGAAACCATGGTGACTTTCTTCTTAACATCTCCTTAACCCACCTTTTCTATCCGAGTGCGCGCCATGGAGTTCTTCCAGTTTCATTTTTCACTTCAATTTTATATTCTCAGAAGAAAAACTGCCCAAAGCAATTTTCACCCCATCACACACTGGTAATCATTTTTATTTTCTGATTATGTTTTCTTCTCTCTTTCAGCCCTTTGGTACATTACACAGGGACCCTTTATTCTCATTCTCTCTCTTTCTGTCTCTCTGTGTGTCTGTGCTAAGTGCCAGCTGTCATTGCTTGGCAGATAATTACCATTTTACAAACAGTATTTAGGGAAATGACATCAGTTTCTGAATGTAAGGCTGTCATGGCTTATTCCTGGGGCTTTCCTCTGTTAACCACCTTCTCTCTGTGCAGTCTGGGTGGCAGTGATGGGGACTAAGGGGAGGGGGAGAGGAAGACCCCTTGGCTCCAAGGCTTTGGAAAACAATTGCCTTGCATTTGCCACTATTAGTCTGACAACCCTCATTTTGCTCCTCCCAAATTCCCCTTGCCATATTCTCTTTTTTGTGTTTGGACAAATAAATGAATGTTGCAGTGCATTCTGGGGGCTCACTTTCCTGTATGCAGTTTTGATGGCTGGAAACAGCTAGTGAATACAAAGGCAGAAGGTGCTGTTTTCTGTCCCGGCTTATAGTATCCAGAGAAGAATGCAAAGTTCTTTCTGATGTTTTGGACAGTTCTGGGTTTTAAAAAAAAAGTCTTAAAGTACTTTAAGTTTATTGAGTAATCTGTATCCTGACATTGTTGGCTTAATACCCTTTAAGTATATAAAACTATGCATATAAAAGCACGACATGAAAATGAGAAATGTAAGCATTAATTTTTGTTTAACTATTAAATTGGTGTCATGAAAAGAACATTAGATTTCAGTTTAGGTCATTGGTGTCCCGCTTTATGCACTTGGTTAATAAAGATGAGTCACTTTTGACTATCGACTCTAAGTTTCCCCTGTTCAATAATAATTACAAAACAAATTTATATGTGCTAGACAGTGTTCTGAATACTTCATTTGTGTTAGTTGACCTCTTAATGATCCCCACTAGGGGATTCAATTTTGCAACAAGAAAACGCAGGCATAGAGAGGCTTTAGTCACTTGTATATTGTTTGTATTATCGATATCTGGTTCTGGAATCTGTGCTCTTAACCTCCTGTGGAGACTAGAAGGGTATTTTCAAAAGGATGAAGGAAATTGTGGGAGTGCAAGAAAAGATCTCCTGCAAACTCATCAGAAGGGCCCCTGAAAGCACGGAGCACCTCTGCTTCTTCTGCCTGACCCCTCTGGTCCAGGTGTTTGCATTATATTTCAGTCAAGTATCAACAAAAAGGAGGATTGTGTGTGGTCGTGCATAGCTTTGACAATAAGAACATGTTCTGAGAAGTGCGCTGTTATCCAATATAATGATTTTTTGAACCTCCATAGAGGGCACTCACACAAACCTACTTGTATAGATCAGCATTTGACACCGCCTTGAGATTCAATCAAGAGATGGGTTGAGCGTGAGATATACGAGGTTGTTGCTGGTATAACATGGCATATTGTTCAAGAGCATTTTTTTGTTGCAAGTATAAGAAATACATGGCAATATAACACTAGAATTTATATTTCCATAAACATGTAATTAGTTATCAGTCATTGCTGATATCTTCTGGTATTATGATCTACACACAATTATACATTCATGAGATAGATAGGACATTAGGTTTATTTACACCAGGACCTCCATAAACTCATGAGAGATGTGCTGTACCATGATGTTATGATGGTTAGAATTTCATCAGGTGATAGGATTTTTTTCACCTCTGTGATGTTATTATTGGGTGGCCATTTTTATGTAGCCTGTCATTGACTGAAGCAGTGATGTGCAGCACGGAGCTGTAATTTTGGACAAGATTACCCGTGACGGACTGATAATTATAATAAAATGTTCCTGGTCCTTCTAAGGCCTACAGATAAGGATTCCGTAAGGGCAACAAACTGAACTGAATAACTCACCCATGGTAGCATTGAACTACATTTTTAAAAACTGAAACAGAAAGGTGGCCAGAATGAGTAAATATAGGGAGCTTATGTTTGTGCCAGAACATTTATTTAGTCCCCGTTTACAATAGAAAACATAAACAGTGTCTGAGTTTCTGATTGCTAATTAACCTTCAAAAGTCTCTGAAATCCTACCTAGTTCGTAGGGCTGCAGATCCAGTGGCCTGGCCCATTCCCATCAGAAGTCACTATGTTTCTACCATTTTGATTCTCCTACAGTCCCACACTTTCTTTCGTCTTTACCTTAAAGGTTCAGTGGTTCTCAATCTTCCTAATGCTGTGACTCTTTAACAGAGTTCCTCATGTTGTGGTGAGCCACAACCATAAGGTTATTTTGTTGTTACTTTATAACTGTAATTTGTCACTGTTACGAATCTTAAGTGACTATTTGATAATCAGGTTATCTGCTATGTGATCCTCAAAGGATATCTACACATATCTGCAAGTTGAGAGCCACTGTCTTACTTGACAGTGTCCATTTGTCCTGTTCTGTTTTCTTTCCTTACCAGTCTCTTAATTATAGACAAGACTCACCAGGAGAAGAGATGTCCCTGTCACAGAAGCTGAGGATGTTTGATATGATACAAATGGCCTTGGAATCCATGCTTTTACAAATATCATAATTTGGTGATGTGACCAGGAGGTGTCAAATGAACCTGTTAGTGGAACTGTAACCCCAGAACACACAACCCCCACAGGAACTCAATAGATAGTAAACATTATGATCAATCATGTCTTAATAAAAATTATTTGTGCATTAACTATCAAACTACTTTTCATTTAATTTCTGGCTTGAGTATTAGTAATCTGTTTTAAAAGAAAGTGTTATTAATGTATCAATTCAAAATATTTCCTTTTGATTGTCTTTGTATTCAATTAAGAAAAATAAATTAAAAAAAAACTACTTTGACCTGAACAGTTGTGCATCCCACACAGAAATAACATGCATTTGACATACTAATGACGATTTGGAGAAACATACATGAGGAATAAACATGCACACGCGCACACACATGTGCACACGCACACACACACGTGCACACACATGTATGGACACACACGCGCATGGACACATGCACACACACACAAACAAATACACTCTTTGCTTTCCTCCTCTATGCTTTCTGTTTATGACTTTCCTTAACATAGCTGCTAGTATTTTTGACCCAAAGCTCTCATCTAGTATCCCTTTTCAAATTTGTTCAAAGGAAAAGAAAGCAGCCATACAGCAAAAACTGTTAGAATACCTTCTGAGATCTGGGACCTAGGAAAACAGATATAGCCCCCAAATGAGCTTTTCTACTCTTTTCCCATTAAAATAGTAAGCAGATGTGGGCTTATCACATTAGCTAGTTATATGTAGCTCTTAAAAATTAGGAAAAACATGTGAATCAAACATTGCAAAGGAGCACAAAAACAAAAACCATTATCACCAAAGGTGTTCTTCTTCCTTCTAGCTGTGCATCTGGCATCCAACAATGAGCCCTAATCTAGTCTCTGGCTATTTGTTATCAACTAATTCGAATTTCCTTTTTATAATCTTTCATATTATTAATACATGACTCAATAGCAAGAGGCCATAGTACTTGGGTTTAAAAAAATACCCTGTGATTAAACAAATCGCCCATGTTTCTATTGAAATATTTCATTAAGTGAACCTGTGTTTTATATTCATTTTGTAGCTTTAAAGGGAAAACAAGATATACCAGGAAGGCTTTTGTTGTTTATGCTTCATCTCGCTTGTTTCTGCAAAGATTTAAAGTAGGAAGTAAGGTAATTATCTGATCACAAAAGCAAAAGCAACAAAAAGTAAATAATGTAGATTTTATATAAAAAACCTTTATATTCATGAACACATACATATTTATATTCTAAACTTAAAATTTTAGGTTTGTGTTGCATATACTTAAGTTCAGAGCCACAAAATTGGGTGAGGAGAAGCTCCTAATGAGATGGTAAATTATACCCTGCTGTGGCATGAAGAAGATCATCTATGTATAATGTTGACACAGTGTTATGGCTCGGTGAGGAACGTTTCAGCAGAGAGAAATGCTTGTCCTGTTTTTCTTCCAAGGGAGACCCTGAACAGCATATCCTCACCATCCGTTCCTGCACTGCCCAACGCTGCAGCCACTAAGCTCTTAAAAAGTAACTAGCCCATACTGAGAGCGGCTACAAGTTTTTTAAGAAAATTACATATTTGATGTTTGGGTTGCAAACCATAACTATTCCACTAATAATTTTATATGGATTATATTTTGAAATAACATTTTCTATACCAAATGAAACAGCCTTTGGGAAATTAATTTACATTGTTATATTGACCCGTGAAGGTGGGACTAAAAGTTTAAACCTCTGTGCATGCCTCTAAGTATGTTTCTATGGAGGACCCCAAAACATACATGTAATCTAAGCAGAGAAAATCACGAGGGGCTCTACTCAATGATGGACTTGGAGAGACTCTGTACTGTTGATTTCTTTGGGAGAGAGAGAAAGGTATGTCTTTTCTGCTGTCATAAAGGCTAAATGGTTGGAGGTGATTTCTCAGCTCATAGCAACAGCCTAGAGCCTGGAGGAACCTGGTGCTTCCTTTCCTCTGCTCTGAGAGATGTTCACTGGGAAAACTCAGGGAATATGCTACCTCTTATATTTCTCTCATCTCCTGAAGGAATTTGCAGTGCCACGATAGTGTTATGCTTGTCCGTTGTTGTCTTTTAAATTCTATTTAGGGGTGGGTTTATGTGTCCAATTTTTCCTTCAAGAAACTATCATTGCTTCATAGTGAATCAGCCATGTTCCTTTGAAACACAATTGCATCATCTCTGAGTGGGTAAATTAGATAGTTCACCGCAGGCCATAGAGCTGATCTTCCTTAAATTCATTATTTCATATATTTCAAAATACCATCTGTTTTCACTCTGTGGGACACTTTGGTGCTTCCTGGTGACCTAGTCTTGGTTTGGATCAGGATGAATCTATACTCACATGTGTATACATGCCTATTCTCTGTCTGTACACACGCCTCTCATCTGCCTGTACACACGCCTCTCATCTGCCTGTACACACGCCTATCCTCTGCCTGTACACACGCCTCTCCTCTGCCTGTACACACGCCTCTCATCTGTCTGTACACACGCCTCTCATCTGTCTGTACACACGCCTCTGTCTGTACACACGCCTCATCTGTCTGTACACACGCCTCTCATCTGCCTGTTCTATCTTAAACCACTAAGACCACGGGACTCAATTCACTCCAGGCTTTATGGTTGAAGAAATCATGTCTAGGTGATACCTTGTTGTCCCCAGTCTCCTTCCTCCAAACTGGCCTAAACTGGTTGCTACGGAAACATGAGCCCTTGAAGCTTGATGTCTCCTTTAATACAGTTTATTTTGTAAAACCTATAAAAACAACATTTCTGTATAGTGCCAGTACCCAGTTCATTTAATTTAAGGTTGATGCTAGTTATAAGAGAAAGATATATCAAAATAATTTTCAGTATAACTATAGATGTATGTGCTCACATGCACACACGAATGCGCACACACACACACAAACATCTGGAAATAAGGTCCTAGGTATGACACCGGGTAAAGAAGGAACAGCTGTGTTAGAGGGGAATCTGCACAGTGTCAATCTACAAGGGTTTGACAGTGGGAAATTTCCTTGGCAAAGAAAAATCTCTGGGAGATTTAAAGATCCTATTGAAATTCACCCTGTGAATCGCCATTCCCCACCAAGGCCCCTTAAGCCGAGACAGTGAATGAACACAGGTCTCCATAACTGGACCAGCACTGACAGCCTTGGCACCACTCTCCATATTCCAGCTGCCTCTCCTGTCAGCCGCCGAGCCTGTGGGACTCACAAAGGCCTGGGGAGAGGCAAGAGGAAGGTTTTTCTCAGGGCCTTGTGAACTCTCCGCTGGGCTACAAGCTAAGATGTTCACTCAATCAGATTCCCTCGGTGCTTAAAAAAAATAGAAAAAAGAAAAGAAAAGAAAGGAGGAAAGAATAAAGAAAAGCTGATTTTAAATTCACTTTAGGATTTAAAATCTATTACATCTTCCATTTGGGTTCTTTACAATCTGAAACCCTCTTCCTTTAATCACACTCTACTGGCATTCAAGTACCACAAGTGGATGAACCAGCAAGATTGCTCTTTACAGCTAAGGCCACCCGAGAATGGCTGGCTTTTATTGCTTTTCTCATCAGCTTTTTTCTATTCCCAGCTCTCATCTGATTCCTTCCACACCTACCCCTTTGATGTTGCATTGCCCACTGGCCTTGACATATGCCCATACTCTTTTGATTGAGAACCGAGAGAACTGGGTTCTGTTAATTAATGCACTATCTACCCATGATCTTGATTTGAAAAGGGTGCCTTTTTAGCCTCTCCTCCTACCAGAATTTGATAAACTTTAGTCTGATGTATTCTTTTACACCAGAGATAATAGAGGAATTAAATAAGATCTAGTTTTTATTGTTTAGCTATGGATAGGAGATCTGAGTGTACTTGCTAGTCCTAAACATAAATACAAATCTGAAGCAAAATGACTAAACGGCTAAATGACTTTATAGCAGCTGAAGTAGTCTAAAATGAAGATACCAACTCTGCCACTTCAGAAATCAAAATTAAATCTAAAGTAGAGTTGCAAATAATATTGTTCATAAGCATATTTATACACACACACACACACACACACACACACATATGTATATGGTTTGGGCCGTAGCTCAGGGACAGCGTTCCAGCCTACTATAGAAAATCCCTAGGTTTTATCTCTAGCACCACAGAAGAAAACAAACAAAAAACCCAACAAGTGTATATTTGCAGAATAAACAATGATTTGCATAGAACAAAATACATGATCTCCTCGTAGTGTTTTGATTATTACTAAAAGCATTTCTGAAATACAGTTATATTTCAGAGTGTTTCACCTGTTTGGCCCAAGTACTATCCTAGCTACTGTGGAATTGCAGAACAATGACACATGGTCGCTGGGCAAGCAAGTGCTGGAATATCAGGGTTTTAAAGATTATTAGTCACTTAGTAAAATATGATATACAAAAACCACTGAGTGACACCCTGGGGATAGGAATGTCTTCCAGGTTATATTTCATGTCAAAGTGTCAATAACACACCTAAAAGTTGCTGCAAGAATTGCCAGGTACATTCTTCCATAAGAACAAATTACCAAAGCTTCAGGGCTTGATTACTGGGGGAAAAGCAGAGTATCTGTGCAAAATCTACATCTCGTCTGAAGTCATTTCTGAAAGTACAGAAAAGAAGTTAGAGTCTCTAGCAGACCTAATTACTTCCGTTTGCATGACAGTTGTTGAAGCATCTCATTTTAGGAATAGATATCTCATTCATTTGTTCCCAAAGTGAATTTTGTCAGTTCCTTATAGAAAAATATTATATTTCTATTATGCATCATTTAAATTAAGTTTAATTCAGCACACATTTTCTGAAGGCCTATTATATGCCCAGCACTATGCTGGGCTTGTGTATGGGCTTCTGAGATGAACGAGATGCAGCTGCTGCCTTCGAGAAGCTCATGATCTATCCAGAGAATACAACCTCTCAGAAATTATCTTTAAAGACAAACAAGTGTCTGTGATGGTCATATTTAACAACAACAACAACAGCAAAAATACTATAGATGCAAGCAGGAGAGGGTAATCAGTTCCACTCACAGGCATCAGGAGAACTTTACCAGAAATGAAATTAGAGCAGTGTCTTGTGGTTATGGATGACGTAATTTTTTTTCACCAGTAATGAAGGGTGGGAAGAGAGCAGAGGACTCCAATAAAAAAGAGTTCAGAATCAAAGGCACAAAGTCAAGTTTTGGGAAGTAGTAATTACAGATGGGAATGTCCCAGTTAGGTTCTATTGCTGGGAAGAGACACCATGACCATAGCAATTTTTATAAAGGAGAACATTTAATTAGGCCTGGATTACAATTCAGAGATTTAGTCCATTATCATCATGGCAGGAAGCATAGCAGTACGCAGGTAGACATGGTGCTGGAGAAGTTGTTGAGAGTTCTACACCTGGATTCATAGGCAGCAGAAAGTGACGGCGACACCCTGGCCATGCTTAAGCTTACTTTTTTAAATTAAATGTCTTTATTTATTTTGCATTCTGACCACAGTTTTCCCTCCCTGTTCTCCTCCATTCCCTATTCCACTTCTCCTCCGTTTCTGTTCCTAAAGGGTCAGGCCTCCCATGGATTTCATCGAAACATGGCAAATGAAGTAGGACTAAGCACCTCTCCTTGTACTAAGTCTGCGCAAAGCAACCCAGTATAAAGAATAGGTTCCCCAAATCCAGCCAAAGCATTCGAGACAGCCCCTGCTCCCACTGCTAGGAGTTGCTTAAGGAGAGCAAGTTATACCACTGCTGCATATAGGTAGTGGGCCTAGGTCAGTCCCATGCATGGGGACCATCTTCATTCAGACCACCACAGGGAGAGAGTGGAAAAGTTCTATGCATGTACTATGTGGTAAAGATTAGCAGGGCCATAGACACACCCTCTGTGGCTATGTTCTGAGTCTCACTCTCTGTGTCCTGTTAGCTGCAAACCTCTGAATCTCTGAAGA